>CAUYUJ010002758.1:398172-408074 GCA_963575745.1 Prorocentrum cordatum
ACTTTCTGTGGAGCTGTTCGGGCGAGGGTGCTAGTAGCAACCGAATGTCTAGTAGCATTGCGCTTCCCACAAAAGGTAAACGAGCGAATCCCGCTACCTTCTCCTAAAATTCAGAGAGTAGGAAGGAAGCCACGTGATGGACGGGCCCTGCATCGGTTACAGACGAGGCTCCCTCTTGGTGGATGATTACGCTGGGATGCTGATAGTGATGAATGTGTGGTGAATGTGGTGGTGATGGTGAGTGATGGTGAGTGATGCGGTGGAAGAGAGGCGGGGAGAGTGGGAGGTCATCCTGCGCGTAGGTGTGCGGAGAACACACAAATCCCACTTCGGACGTGTGGAAACATATAACAAAACCGCAAGAACTAAAACAGCAAGGCACTCTTTAGGTACAGCCCTCAGAAAGAACCCCCCAACATTATCCAGCCGCCCAACAACGCACAGAAAATCATCTGCGCCGCGACGACGACGACGACGACGACTACGATAACGACTACGAGGAGGAGCAAGAGGAGAACGAGGAGGAGGAGGAGCAGGAGCAGGAGGAGGAGGAGCAGGAGGAGGAGAGCAGGAGGAGGAGCAGGAGGAAGAGGGACGAGCTTGTTCCCCGCCGAGAGAAATAGGGGGTGCAAAATCAAAGACCTCCTGAGGTCCACCCAGGCGGTGATATCCGCCAGGAACAAAAACACGGAACAATCAAGGGCAGCAGCGTGGAATAGGGATTCCCCGCTGCAATGTCCCGGCGGAGAACCGCGGGCCACGCGGGGGCTCGTCGTCGGGCCCTCCGCCAGTGGCTCCTCCTTCTTCTCCTTGTCGTCCCCCGCCCCCAATCGACCCCCTTGAAACCCTGCGGGGGGCAGTCCCACGAGCGTGGCCGAAATGTGGCTGAGGCAACTCCACTCGCCTGAACCCCCCCGGGAGAAACGATCAGAAGGGGGGTTGCACTCGAATGCGCGACGACCTTGCGCGGTGGCTCACGCAGGCCGCTCGCGCGGCAGACGCGCGAACTTACGAGGGCGGCATGCGCGCGAGTGCCCGCGCAATCGACCCCCTTGAAACCCTGCGGGGGGCAGTCCCACGAGCGTGGCCGAGACGTGGCTGAGGCAATTCCACTCGCCTGACCCCCCAGGGAGAAACGATCAGAAGGGGGGTTGCACTCGATTGCGCGACGACCTTGCGCGGTGGATCACGCAAGCCGCTCGCGCGGCAGACCGCATTAAGGCGCCTACGCGCCACCTTCCGCGGGCAGCTTACGCACAAGTGCACGCGCAATCGACCCCCTTGAAACCCTGCGGGTGCGCCCTCCCGCGGGCGCTTTGAAATGTGTCGCCCGGTTGCGGTTGCGGTTGCGGTTGCGCTCCCGCGGGCGCTTTGAAATGTGTCGCCCGGTTGCGGTTGCGGTTGCGGTTGCGCGCTCCCGCGGGCGCTTTGAAATGTGTCGCCCGGTTGCGGTTGCGGTTGCGCGCTCCCGCGGGCGCTTTGAAATGTGTCGCCCGGTTGCGGTTGCGGTTGCGAGCCCGCGGGCGCTTTGAAATGTGTCGCCCGGTTGCGGTTGCGGTTGCGAGCCCGCGGGCGCTTTGAAATGTGTCGCCCGGTTGCGGTCGCGGTTGCGGTTGCGCCCGCGGGCGCTTTGAAATGTGTCGCCCGGTTGCGGTTGCGGTTGCGGTTGCGCGCTCCCGCGGGCGCTTTGAAATGTGTCGCCGGGTTGCGGTTGCGGTTGCGCGCTCCCGCGGGCGCTTTGAAATGTGTCGCCCGGTTGCGGTTGCGGTTGCGGTTGCGCGCTCCCGCGGGCGCTTTGAAATGTGTCGCCGGGTTGCGGTTGCGGTTGCGCGCCCGCGGGCGCTTTGAAATGTGTCGCCCGGTTGCGGTTGCGGTTGCGCGCTTTTGCGCGCGCGGGCGAAATGTGTCGCCCGGTTGTGTCGCCCGGTTGCGGTTGCGGTTGCGCGCTCCCGCGGGAGCTTTGAAATGTGTCGCCCGGTTGCGGTTGCGGATGCGGTTGCGCGCTCCCGCGGGCGCTTTGAAATGTGTCGCCGAGTTGCGGTTGCGGTTGCGCGCTCCCGCGGGCGTTTTGAAATGTGTCGCCCGGTTGCGGTTGCCGTTGCGGTTGCGCGCTCCCGCGGGCGCTTTGAAATGTGTCGCCCGGTTGGGTTGCGGTTGCCGCCGCCGGGTTGCGCTCCCGCGGGCGGTTTGAAATGTGTCTCCCGAGCTGTCCCCTGACGTTCAGTCAATCATCAGTCAGCCGGCGGGCACGGAATTTCACCCGGCTCCGCCGGGAAAAACCATACTGACGAACAATACTGGGCAAACAATTCGGCGACCGACCCCCACACATGATCGCCACGCCAGACACTTGGGAGGGGGACGTGCAGCATTATAAACGTCTCGCGGTGGCGAAGACATACAAGGCTCCCGATTTTACTACCGAGGCCCCCCTGCCTCCCATGTCCCCACCCCTCCATCGGACCACGGCGGCAGACGTAGATCTGGAGGAACACGAAACGACATAAACATAAACTGTGGGAGGTCCGCGCGAATTTGTTGGACTTGCGCTGACCCAACCCCCTCGAGCGCTCGGAGCGCGCCAGGGTCGGCGCCGGAGGCACCGCCAAGGGGGGTCCAGCGCAGATCCGAGAAACCCGCGCGGAGCTCCGAGGGATCCACGACAACGACCACGAGGAGGAAGCAGGAGGAGAACTAGGAGGAAGAGGAGGAGGAGGAGGAGCAGAATAGAATAGAATAGAAATCTCTGGGGTGTCTGAGCTCCTCATCCAACTACAAAAAAATCAACACGTAGACACCTGAGTGGCAGACTGACTGCAGCTATTCGCCTGGCTCTGCAGGCGGGGAACGCTCGGGCCACAGCACGCCCAAGCTGGGAAGGCCGGAGGAGGAGCAGGAGGAGCAGGAGGAGGAGGAGCAGGAGCTCCGAGGGATCCTGCTTGTGCCGCTGCTCGCTCTCCGGAGACCCCCAAAGGGGGGGGGGGGCCTCGGCCCGCCGAGCGCGCCGAACGCCAGGCGTGCTCCACCGCCCGGGCGCGCTGCCCGAGCAGCCGCGGCGCACCCCCGAGGCCGCTCCACGGGTAGGTGGCCACACGTGAACCCTACCCCCACGCGCCCGATGAGCCCGAGGAGCCCGAGCAGCCCGAGGAGCCCGAGGAGCACAGGGAGCCCGAGGAGCCCGAGGAGCCTGAAGAGCCCGAGGAGCCCGAGGAGCCTGAGGAGCCCAAGGAGCCCGAGGAGCCCGAGCAACCACGGCGCACTCCCGAGGCCGCTCCACGATTGAGCAAGGACCGACCGTCGGACCGACCGTCCCGGCAATTCTATAGGCCTACCACCAAATCTTCTTAGGACCTGAAGATGTTCTGAAAACCACAAAAATGTTCTAAGAACGCACGCCCGATGTGCTAAACCAAGACGGCCTCAGCCAGAAATGTTGTAAGAGCATGTCGTGCAGACCACAAAAGGTTCTTAAAACATTATCTGGTAAGCCTATCGGCGAGCCAGGACGCTTCGGCACTGCTTGACACAGGTAGGTGGCCACATGTGAACCCTACCCCTACGCCCGACGATTTCTTAGGCGGGGGTCGGGGCTCGCTCCGCTCAGGAGCTCCCGAACGAAATGAACCCCCATCCCCCACCCTTTAGAAATCGCGGGCGGTGGGGGTAGGGTTCACGCGCGGCCGCCCCACGGGGGCCGGGCGCCCCGAGCAGGCCGCGCCGAGCGAACGGGCGCGCGGCCCCGACGCGCCCTATCGTCCCCCGCGCGGGGCAGCGGACCCAGAGATCCAAAACGCACGGAGAACATCAGGGCGGGTGCTCTTCACGGTCCTCGGCCTCCAGGGGCCCTCGCCGGGCCCCAGGGGCTGTCAGGAAAAACGACTCGGGATGCAGAACTGGCCCTCGCGAAGGGGCCGAGACCTCCCAGGGAGCCAGCATGGGAAAAGCTCACGACCTCGGCTCTCGGGGGCGGCGTCCGCACACGCGGGTTCTTCGCCCTGCTGGGCCGAAGCCCGGCGGCGCAGGCTCCAAGCCCCGCGGCCCGCCCCGCGCCCAACCAAGATGGGGCCGACTCGAATCTCGATGCTGCGAACGCACGAAAACGGCCCCCCGCCCCCCACATGAGGAATTGTAGACCAACTAAACCGCCCGCGCGGGCCAACCCCCCCCCTTGCGGCAGCTGGCAATGGCCTCGCCCACAGGGCGCCTACACCTACGCACATTCGCCACACGTGTAAAACGTTGACATCTACTAAAATCCATCAAGAAACGACTCGGGATGAAAAACTGGTCCTCGCAAGGGTCCGAGACCTCCGGGGAGCCAGCATGGCAAAAGATCACGAGGCTCTTGGGGGCGGCGTGCGCACACGCGGGCTTCGCCCTGCTGGGCCGTCCCAACTGGCGAACGAATCGCATCGAATCGGATCCTGGGCGGCCCTGCCCACCCCCCCCTGCGAGGCGGGGACTCACCCATAGCCGCCGACTGAAGGATCGGTCTTCGCGGGCGTCTGCAGAGGGTGGGCAATGACATCCTTGCCGCCCAGGACCTTGGCCCCTCGTCCCGATCAGAGGAACGAGGGAGGGTGCTGCAGCGGCACAGAGCACCGGAACACAGATGGCCCAAAACCTCCCGAGCTCTACCGTGCTGGTCAGCGGTGGCTCACCGATGTCACAGCCAAGGCCCCCTCCTCCTCCACCCTCCTCTGCTACCTCCTTCAAGGTGGAGGTGCACACGCACCGTACCGTGTCAACAGGGGCGCAGACTCTCCAGCAACGGCCTGTCTATTGCGGCGCTGCTTCTTGCGCAAATCAACGCATGCGCATTGAGGAGAGGGCAACTGCGCCAACTGAAGGCTAAAGTTGCTCCACTCCGAATTATCAACGTCTCTCTGCCCAGCTGCGTCCAAGCCAAACATAACTTCCCAGCCAGTGGCCAAATAGAAACACAGCAGGGCAAAGATCGTGATACATAATGGTACAACTGGCACGCGAGAGTTCAAGATGAGCGTGGCGACAATCTGAAATGCCGTCCAATTGTACGCTGCCCACACGTACATTGCTACGAAGAGGACGGTCTTCACGGCTAGCGCCAGCATGCCTTTGTCCAGGCCATTTGACGTAGCGCGCTCCCTCGTCCCAAAGCCTGCCACTGGGCTGGTGAGAACTGCTTGGAAATTCATGGCCGAAAGGCCGAGCAACCGCACCATGAACCAATGAAACAAGCCCAGCCATACAAGCAATATCAAGATGCGCGGCCCTTCTGAAAAAAACGATGGCGCATGAATATCTCGCAGACCCTTGGATTGATCCTTCATTTCCTTAACAACCGCCATCATGATCCTGTCAAGCGCTTCGGAACGGAACTCCCACAAATCGAAATCAGAAACTGCCTGGGCCCGTTGCTCCTGGTATTGTGCAATGACCCCGTCCATTTGGAGCTTGAGGGCAGATTGAAGAGTATCTAGAAATTCAACCCACCTGGACACGGCTGGGATAATAACGAACGAGCACACCATCGCGGCAATGGCGAGCAGACCGTCCAAAAGAACGTGCAAATAAACACAACATTTCTCCATGGGCAAAAAGAATCGGAAACCTACAGATTGTTCGGAAATTGCCTTCGTTGCTGCGATCAGCTGGAACAGCGCCCGCATGAGATCCCATAAGAAGGGCCCCTTCGTGAAAGTAAGAAAAAAAAAGCGGTCCGATTGACCTGCGCATCTCTTGAACTCTTCCTTCCCGAACTTTCGATACACTTTCGCAACTTCGCTACTCAGAATCCTGGGGGTCTGACCCCAGGGCGGGGGCTTCCTTGTCCACTGACGACTCTTGCTGATTGGCTCCCAGACTGCGTGGGTCAACACATCCTCTCGTACAGCCGCCATGAAAAGCGCATATCCATCAGCCGTTGTCCTATCCTCCAGAGAGCTTCCCCAACTTACGCTGCGGTCGAACCACTCCGCTCGGCCGCGCACCTCAGCAACGACTTTTGGTTGATCCAGGTTGCCAAGCTTTCGAAAGAAACCAGACACATCACGAGTGCTCAAGTTCACGCCATGAAGCGATGTACCCGGGGGCATCAATGTATGCCCATATTGGCTCTCCATCTCGGCCTTGTAGCCGTCGTCGAAGCGCAGGACCATGTTCAGGCATAGCTGGTCTACCCGATATGTCAGGAATGAGCGCATGACAACAAACGCGCCAACCATGGCGGTCGGCAGGCCTCGGAAGTAGGCGTTGCGCTGTCGCAGGGCAGGGATGTCTGAAGCACCCGCCTCGTGCCCCAGACAATAGGATTTGCCCTGCGTGGCGACGAAATATCCGCCACCGTGCCCCCTGGCACGTTGAGCGTGCTAGAATGCCCAGTGCTGCCTGGCAAGGTTCGTGTGATCTTCTAATGGGTGCCCCCCTCCGGGTCGCGCAAAATTGCATGTATCGCCACCTCTTCCGGAGGCTCTGTCGGCGCCCAGACACGTTCCTGGCGCTCTCCTAGATGCCCAAGATGGCTTCCCAGATGGGCCCCCACAGCCGCCGGGAGGCCCAAGATGCCTCCAAGACGGCCCAAGAGAGCTCCACGAGAGCCTTCAGCCAAGCCCGAAGAGGCCAACATCGTCAATGTCCTTGATGTTTTTGAATGACGTTCGCACTCTTGCCTTTTCAAATTTCCGTCGGCCCAAGACGACGACGGCCCAAGGTAGCCTCAAGATAGCCCAAGAGGTTTCTAAGATGGCCTTGTGGGTTCAAGACGGCCCCTGGAAATCTCAGCACGGTCCCCAGAGAGCTTCCAAGTTTACCCAGGGTCCCCAGGAGGGACCCACGACGGCCTAAGCGGACCCCTAGACGGCCCAAGACGGCCCCATGATAACCCAAAGAAACTACTCCCACGACGGTCACGAAGGCCCCAAGAGAGCCCACGACGGCCCCAAGAGAGCCTCAAGACGGCCGAAGAAGGTCCCAATGGAATCCCAAGACGGCCTTTTCTAAGCTCAGGCCAGGCCACAGACGCAAAATAAGGTCCATGTGGCTCCTGTAGACATGAAAACGAAAATGTGTCACATGTGATGGCGTTCCTCCTCGTCTTCGTCGTCGACCTCTTCCTCCACTGAATCCTCATCCTTCGAGCGTTGTCTTGCTCCTCCCCATCCTTTCATTACCATCCTCGCCCTCGTTATCCGAATGATCATCATCGCCATCATCACCACCCTCATCACTACCACCACCATGGTCATCGTCGTCATCATCATAATCAACAACAACAATAATGACGACGACGACGACAACAACAACACCATCATCACCATCAGCATCACCCCGTATCGTCATCATCCCGCACCACCATCAACAGCATTCACACGTGCCCATCCATCGCCATGGCCATCTTCGTCGACATAGTATTCATCATACTCATCATCAGCATCATGATCATTGTCATAAAAATCATCATCAGCATCGTCGTCGTCGTCACCACCACCACCACCTTCACCACCACCATCATCATCAGCATCATCAGCATCATCAGCTTCATCACTACGGTTCAAACCGCGACCAAAATCGCAGTCACGATCGTAATCACGAGTAGTATCATCACCGCCGTCGTCATCATCATCAACATCACCATCCTCATCATCACCATCGTCATCGTCATCGTAAAGACATCCCCATCATCACCATAGTCATCATCAACATCATCAGCATCAACAACATCGTCATGATCATCATTCTCGAGAGCCCCCCGTGCCCTTCGGACAATCGCCATCAAGAATGCTGGGCTGGCACAATAGCGGGACTCGCCGCAAGCAGCTGGATATGGTATCCAAGTCTGCCGCTACGATCACGGCTTTACGTACGTGCCGCGTCCCTCCTTCCGCTGGGTATAGGTAGTTGTACGCACCAATGCAGCTTGTGGCCGCGACTCCAAATAGGTTGACTGACAACAGCAAGTGCCAGTAGGGACTTGGCGCGACACCCAGGTGCCCAGCAATGCTCGCACCAAACAACCCCGACGCCTCAGCGAGGGCGGACTGTTTGACGATGGTCCACCATTGGCCTGCCCATGCCAATACTGACGCCAAAAGGTTGATGGCGAGAAACCAAGAGAAGGTCGGCTGACCTGCCCCCCCCCCCCCCTTTCTCTCATTTCAGACACCCGATGGCCTGAGCCGAACAAGTTTGACGCGAAAGTGCAGTGGTAAATGCTGGCGGCAGTGCACGCTGTAAATCCAAGAAACCCTTAGACTTACTTTGAGCCATAATAGATACGGAAACTTATTGAAGCCTCCTGGGGCCAACCAAACGCATGGGAAACCTACTGAAACCGTATGAGCGAGCATGCCACATCATCGAAACACCTTAGGTGTTCGAGGGCGCGTGGACCCTTGGGGGGGGGGGGGGGGGCGCCCACGGGGATCACAACCTTGGACCAACCTGGACCACGCTGAGGGGCTGCCGCACCGTGTCCTGTTGTTGCCCTGCCCTGGACAGCCCCGTCAACGAAAATGTTGGCGAACCAAGACACACAGGGCGCCCATGAAAATTGCAACGATGGGTCGAAATACCGCGTTCGAGCAAGGGATCCCATAAGCTCGATTCCGCAGGATCGGGCAATTCAGCACATCTGAATGCGCTCTCGCGCGCCCAGGAAGTTACGGAATGTCACACATGTGGCATACCGGCCGCCACGCATGCAAGGAGAAAGCAGGGTGCCCGCATGCGGCGAAGTGGGGTTTTCCAACCTTCTCTGTGGCAATGGCCCCACCCCTCACCGCAAGCACCCCATCTGACCCCCCCCCCTCCCCTTCGGCATCTCCTCTCTAACTGGTGGTCACGCCTCCTGACGGCGACCAAGATGGCCTTCAAGACGGCGCCCAAGACAGCCAGGATGATGAGGCCCACCCCTCACCGCACGCACCCCTCTGAACCCCCCCCCATCTCCCCGAACTTGGTTTCTGATTGGCTGCTCTGCCTACAGGCGGCGGCAAGGATGGCCTTCAAGACGGCGCCCAAGAAAGCCACCAAGAAACAGCACGGCCAAAGATGGCCCAAGAGTTAGGCGAAGCTGGGAGCCTGAACCATAGAGGACAGGTGTTGGACCCTGCCGTGGCTTTTTTACCTGTCCTGGTTATTCGTTGGGTTGTGTTTTTTCTCTGGTTTCTGTTCGTGTGAGTGTGTGTGTGTGTGCATGTGTGTGTGCGCGTGTGGGTGGTGTGTGTGTGTGGTGTGTGTGTGTGTTTTGTGTGTTGAATTGTGTGGTGTGTGGTGCTGCGTGCGTATGTGTGTATGTGTGTATGTGTGAGTGCGTGCGTGCGTATGAATAGACGCATGCGTGTGTGTGCGTGTGCGTGTGCGTGTGTGTGCGTGCGTGCGTGCGTGCGTTTGTGAATGTGTGCGTGGTGGGTGTGCGTGTGTGTCTGTCTGTGTGTGTTTGTGTGTGCGTGTGCGTGCGTGCGTGCGTGTGCGTGCGTGTGTGCATGCGGGTGTGCGTGCGTGCGTGTGCGCGTGCGTGTGTGTGTATGTGTGCGTGCGTGTGTGTGCGTGTGTGCGTGTGTGTGTGTGTGCGCGTGTGTGCGAGTGTGGCGTGTGTCTTGCCCCCGCGGGCGTACCATTGTGCCATAGGGCGTGTGTGTGTGTGTGTGTGTGCGTGTGTGCGTCTGTGCGTGTGTGCGTGTGTGCGTGTGTGCGTGTGTGCGTGTGCGTGTGTGCGTGTGTGCGTGTGTGCGTGTGTGCGTGTGTGCGTGTGTGCGTGTGTGCGTGTGTGCGTGTGTGCGTGTGTGCGTGTGTGCGTGTGTGCGTGCGTGCGTGCGTTCGTGCGTGCGTGCGTGCGTGTGCGC
The DNA here is from genome assembly GCA_963575745.1 of Prorocentrum cordatum. Taxonomy (NCBI): domain Eukaryota; class Dinophyceae; order Prorocentrales; family Prorocentraceae; genus Prorocentrum; species Prorocentrum cordatum. The sequence continues at coordinate 407,997 of CAUYUJ010002758.1, forward strand.
GCGTGTGCGCGCGTGTGCGCGCGTGCGCGCGCGTGTGCGCGCGTGCGCGCGCGTGTGCGCTCGTGCGCGCGCGTGTGC
>CAUYUJ010002758.1:408174-515674 GCA_963575745.1 Prorocentrum cordatum
GTGCGTGTGCGTGTGCGTGTGCGTCTGCGTCTGCGTGCGCGTGTGCGTGTGCGTGTGCGTGTGCATGTGCAGGTGTGTGCATGTGCGTGGTGTGTGCGTGCGTGCGGGCGGGCGTGCGCGTGCGCGTGTGCGCGTGCGTGTGCGCGTGCGCGTGCGCGTGCGTGTGCGCGTAGGCGTGCGTTTGTGCGTGCGCGCCCGTGCACGAGCGTGCGTGTGCGTGCGTGCATATGCGCGCGTCTGCGTGCGTGCGTGCATGTGCGTGCGCGCGTGCGTCTGCGTGTGTGCGCGCGTGCGCGTGTGCGCGTGCGTGGCGTGTGGGTCTGCGCGTGCGCCTGCGTGGGCGTGTGCGTGAACGTGCGCGTGTGCGCGTGCGCGTGCGTGTGCGTGTGCGTGTGCGTGTGCGCGCGCGTGCGCGTGCGTGTGCGTGTGCGCGTGCGCGTGCGTGTGCGTGCGCGTGTGCGTGCGCGTGTGCGCGTGCGTAAATGCAGAAATGCATGTGCGCGCGCGAAAAGATGCGCGTGCGCGCGCGAGTGCGCGCGAGTGCGTGCGCGTGCGCGTGTGCGCGCCCGCGTGCGCGTGCGCGCGTGCGCGCGCGTGCGCGAGTGCGTGCGCGCGTGCGTGCGCGCGCGCGTGCGTGTGCGCGTGCGTGCGCGCGTGCGCGCGCGTGCATGTGCGCGTGCGCGTGCTTGTGCGCGTTCGCGTGCGTGCGCGTGTGCGCGCGCGTGCATGTGCGCGTGCGCGTGCTTGTGCGCGTTCGCGTGCGTGCGCGTGTGCGCGCGCGTGCGCGTGCGCGCGCGCGTGCGCGTGCGTGTGCGCGTGCGTGCGCGCGTGCGTGCGCGTGCGCGTGCGTGAGAAGGCGCGCGTGCGCGCGCGTGCGCGTGCGTGTGGTTGTGGTTGTGCGTGTGCGTGTGCGCGTGCGCGTGCGTGTGAGTGCGCGAGCGCGAGCGCGTGTTCGTGTGCGCTTGCATGTGCGTGTGAGTGTGCGTCTGCGTCTGCGTCTGCGCGTGCGCGTGCGTGCGCGTGCGCGCGTGCGCGTGCGCCCGTGCGCGTGCGTGTGCGCGTGCGTGTGCGCGCGCGTGTGAGAGCGTGTGCGCGTGCGCGCGTGCGCTGCATGTGCTTGCGCGTGCGCGAGTGCGCGTGCGCGCGCGTGCTTGCGCGTGCATTTGCGCGTGCGTTTGCGCATGCACCGCGAGCGCGCGTGCGCGCGAGCGTGCGTGTGCGAGCGCGCGCGTGCGCGCGCGTGCGCGTGCGTGTGCGCGCGCGCGTGCGTGTGCGAGTGCGCGCGTGTCTGCCTGTGCGTGTGCGTGTGCGTGTGCAGGTGCAGGTGCAGGTGCGCGCGCGCGCGTGCATGTGCGCGCGTGCGCGCGCGTGCGCGTGCCTTTGCGAACGCGCGTGCGCGTGCGCGCGCATGCGCGTGTGCATGCGTGCGCGCGCGCGTGCGCGTGCGTGTGCGCGCGCGTGCGTGTGCGCGTGCGCGTGCGTGTGCGCGTGCGCGTGCGTGTGCGCGTGCGCGCGCGTGCGCGCGTGCGCGTGCGTGCGCGCGCGTGCGCGCGCGCGTGCGCGCGCGCATGTGCTTGTGCGCGTGTGCGCGCGCGTGCGTGCGCGCATGTTTGTGTGTGTGTCCGTGCGTGCCTGTGTCTGCCTGTGTCTGTCTGTGTCTGTCTGTGTGTGTCTATGTCTGTCTGTGTCTGTCTGTGTGTGTCTGTGCGTGTGTCTATGTGTGTCTGTGACTGTGTGTGTCTGCGTGTGTCTGTGCGTGTCTGCGTGCGCGCGTGTGTCTGCGTGTGTATGTTTGCGTTTGTGTGTCTGTGTGCGTGTGTCTGTGTGTATGTGTGTATGCGTGTGTCTGTGTATGTCTATGTGTGTATGTGTGTGTCTGTGCGTGTCTGTGTGTGTCTGTGTGTCTGGACGAAGACGCGTGTGACTGTGTGCATGTGTGTCTGCGCGTGCGCCTGCGCGCGCATGGGCGCGCCCGCGCGCACCCGCGCGCGCGGGCCCGCACGGGGGGGCGGGCGGGGAGGCGAGGGGCCGGCGGGCCGGGGAGAAGGGGGGGCGGGGGCGGGGGGGCGCAGGGACGCCGGGGCGCGGCAGCGCGGGGGCGCAGGGGGTGCGCGAGCGCGCGGGCGCGCGCGCGCGTGGGCGCGTGGTTTCGCGGGCGAGCGGGCGCGCGGGTTCGCGGGCGCGTCGGCGCGCGGGCGCGCGCGCAAAACAAGCGAGCTCCTTCCTCCCGGGGGGGGCCCCACCCAGCGCCTGGGCCCGTCAATAAATGACTGCGGCCGAAAAGACGGCCACCGGGAAGGGGCCCAGACCTCCGGGGCGCCCTGACTGGGAAAGTTAAAACGATAACAATGACACGCCGCCGCGGGGGAACCCGCCAGCGAGCCACCCTTGAAGAAACGCCGAGCCGTCAGACGAGAAGCAAGGAGCAACGCGCTAACTGGCCCCCGACGGGGGCGCGCCATTCAGATCTCCCCGCCCCCGACTGACACCCTCGCGTCATGGGCAAAATTAAACGGAAGGTTTTGTGCGATTCCTGGCTCCTGGAGGCCCTCGCGGGGCCCTGGGGCCGTCCAAAAACGGCTCGGGAAGCAGGGGCGTCGGGGGTCAGAGGTGGGCATCGAACAAAGAAATCAGATCGGATGGGAACAGGCGTCGGAGCGGGTCGCATCGGCACGGCGTCGGGATCACATGGGGTCCGCCGAGCCAGGGTGCGCAACATCGAGACGCATCGGGTCGTCGGAACATAGAAATCAACTCGGATCGGGCTCGCCGAACGCGATACCCAATGGGATCGATCGGACCGATACGCGCCCCGCGGGGGCGCGGTGCATGAGCGGCCCCAGCGGCCCCGCGCTGGGGCGCGCCGCGCGCCCCCCGCCCCCCCCCCGAGCGCAGGCCGGGGAAACGAGGCGGGGAGGGCGGCCGGCCCAGAAATCCGACGTCGCCTTCTTGCCAAAGCGCGGCCCAAAAGAATATGGACCCCTTCCCCCGGACCGGCCTTGCAGCCCGGGCCGTTTCCTGACTCGGCGGCGCGCCCGGGGGGGGGGGGGCCAGAAGCAGCGGGCCACCCCGGAAAGCCCAGGAGGCTGGAGGTACTCTAGGAAGCTCCACGCTCACCGAGCCTCCCCAACAGACCGCAGGGGGCTTCTCGGAGGCCAGGCGGCATCTGAGAAGGCCCGCCATTTTGTTGTAAGAAGGCCCGCCCCCCCGCGCCCCCCCCTCGGCGCGCCGCCGACCGACGGCCCCCGAGGGCCTTCGGAGGCCGAGACTTGCAAGAGACCCTCCGTCTAGATTGTCTCGCGGCGAGAGGACGGCGCGACGCCCGGGGCGAGCGGGGGGGGCGGCGGGGCAGGCTGGGCGCCGGTCTGCGCCAGCGTCTCCGCGCGGAGGTGCGCTGGGCGGTCGCCCCCCTCCACCCCAGCCCCCCGCGGTCTCCCGACTGCGCGCGAGAGCGACCCCAGGCAATAAAGGACCTCCAGCGCGCAGCTCTGGGGGGGGCGCGGGGGGCCACGCCCGGGCGCGCACGCAGCTTCTTCCGCGCCGCACTCAGCCACCCAGGGCCCCGGCGAGCCCGCGCCCAGAGTCACTCTGGCGAGAAAGTGTCTTGCCGATCAATCGTCATTTTAAGCCGAAGTGCATTGGTATGAGTAGGTTGTTATGCTCGCTGGTCTTCTTCTAGTAGCTCATGGCAAAGCAAGCCTCCCATTATAAACATGTGAGCACATGGCTGGGTAAGTCCGTTAAGCGAAAGTACTCGAAATACAGATGCGGCCTGTCTGTGTACGCGCGCGCACGGCAAGGCTGCCAGCGCGCGCTTTTGCTCGAGCAACTGCACACAGCAAAGGAGCCACCCCTCCGCACGATCCACGCCCTACCAGCACTCTGCAAGGGGAAAGAGCGGAGGGCTGCAAAAATGGGCGAAGGAAATGTCAGGAGCGACCCAGCGCGACATCGTCGCGCCAGGGTGGACGTCAGCACATCGGCTAACATCCCAAGAAGAAGAGGCGGGACATGCCGAACCGCCTCTAGCAAGTCCCGAGAGAGGTCGGACAGCCTTCACCCATTTTCCCCCAGGGCCACTCTGGGCCCCCCGCGGCGCCAACCCCAAAACGCCTTTTGCGGCGCAGGCGGCGAGGAAGGGAGCTCTCTTGTCATCGCTCTGCAGGACAAGTCGAGGGCCTCCCGACACGCCCCCCCCCCCCCCCCAGAATAATATGAGAGGCGCGCGCCGCCCAGACATCAACCCAGTAGGCTACTAGCCTGTCAATGACCTCGGGGCGCCTGCGGTTAGTGCCCACGCTGCGCTGCAACCGGGTCAGGCTGAGACATCATCTCAACCTTTCACCCATGCCTGTCGCGCGAGCGGTTGCTCGCCCACCACTGATCGCCGAAGCGGCCATCGCGACAGGCACCCCGACCCCCGTCGCCACGCGGGGCCCGCCAGGCAGCCCAGCTCGGAGAGGGCGACCAGGATGTCCAGCGACCAGCTGTATCAGCGCGCCAGGGGGCTCGCGAAGACGCCGCTTCGTCCTGCCACCACTGGCCGTAGTCACGGTGCCAAGGCGCACAGGACATCGTCGCGGCCGCCGCGGCTGCCAGCGCAATCAGCGTAGGCGGCGCGGGCGTCAGCCTCGGCGCGACGCTGCTAGTCCGATCTCGATGGACGGCATATTTCTAATCGGCCGCGGCTCGACCCTCTGCCACGGGGGCGCGCCAGGCGAGGTGCGAAAGTCGCTCTCGGGGGAACTGTTCATCGTAAGAGGGCCACGCTGCCGGAACGCCCGCAATGGCAGAACTTTGCTCCAGCCCCACTTCGCAGGCTCCCACGCCCGAAGGCGCACGGTAGAGGCCTGACCAGGCGGGGCCAGAACTGCCGCTGCGTTTCCGAGCACGAGATGTCTCGCCACTGCGATCATCGGCCCTCACATTTACGCGTCTGCAACCCCGCCTGAGCGGTAAAGTTCGCCTGCGACGTTCTCCGCGAGAGGGGGGGGCAGCGCCTGCGGCAGACTCATCAGGGCGATAATATCATTATTTTTTGTGATTAAGCTGTGTCATCTTGATCGATCGGCTCAAGCGGCCCTCATCGAAGCGGTTCCACATGCAGTCTTTTAGGTACTCGAGAGTAGGAAAATTATGTTCCACACCCTCTGCCAGCCGCCAAGCCCCCCATCCGTTCGGCGGATCGGGTGCTTTTTTATATCGGACATTATGAGGTTGCCCCACAGTCAGGGCTACAACTATCCGAAATGTTGCTCATCGGCCCGCACATGGTAACTCAGAAATGGCCAAACTTCAACGGGGACAATAGCCGTCGGCCCAGAGGCTGGCCTTCCCATGAGCTTCTGAAAGCTGGCCCAACGCTGACCCAAAAACGACCCTTGTTCTGAAGCCACGCATGGACCCGAACTGGCGGCGCGTCCTCTTCCGACGTGGTCCTCCACGCAAGCACGGTCATGTAATGAAACGACAATGCAGTCTGGCCTTGGAGAGCCAACGTGATTCGGTACTTAGCCACATTGGGATCTCTCCACTAGTGTTCGGACTTGGATATGTTATTGTCGGTGGTGCGGCTTTGCGTATATGTTGGGGGCCTCGCAATCGACGCAGGAACACGGTTCCCGGCTTCAGGGCCTATTCCATGCTCAGGAACGTCCCGAGGCCCAGCGCCCCCCACGCAATTGCAGGACGAGGCGCATCCGGGTTCTCAAGACTGTGCTCGCAGCGCATCGGCTGCGAGCAGCGCAAGCAACAGATCACACGCAAGCGATTGCGACGCGTTATCGAGCACGCAAGGTAACTGCCCACCTAAGGCGGATGCGAAATCATCTTTCGCTTCAAGTCGCTCGAAGCAAGCTGGTGGTCTAGGTCCCCATACATGACAAAACCGTCCTTGTGTTAAATATACTCGATGCTACCAGAGTCCTGCAATCCAATGATCCAAACTCCACCAAAACGCTGGTCGAACACCACCGTCCACGACACCGTCGGAACGGGTGCCTCCGACACGGCAATCCGCAAAATCGGGCGAATCTCATCCCATCGTGGACGGAACTCAGTCGCCAAGGAGCCATCACGCACGCCCCAGGACGTGGCATTATCATAGATACGCGGGGAGACGGTCGCCACCCCCGGGTCGTCTACGTCGAAGACCCTCGCATCCAAGTCATCGGCTGAGAGCGATTGGGACCATCCATTTGGGCGAAGCCAGCGCGGGCACTGCCCTGATTAGCCCATACGCTATCCAGAGTTTATCTCGCCGTGTCCACCATGCGCACTGTCCTCCGCCGCCTCTGTGACCAATGTTCTTGGACAGTCTCTCAGCTTGACAAAGTTAGAAGACATGTATCTACACCGTCGGATTCCATTGATGTCTGCCTCTGGCGGAAACACCATATCAACCATCAATTGCAAGACGCTCGACACAGTGAGACAGAATCTCATCGCCGTTGGCATCAAATTGGTTGATGACGAGGGTGTATGCGCCCGGGTCGAACCACCCTCGCTGAGTGCCCCTGCGATGCCCGAAAGACAATGGGCTTCACCTCGGGAGGCCCAAAGTCTGCCCCGTATTATGCGACTCCGTCACGAGGCAGCGCCCGCCTGTTATTTTCTTTTCAATAATTTGGACACCCCGCCGCTGGCTTGTCATTCTCGACCAACCTGACACCCAGTACTTGCACCGACTTCTTCGGCAGGGTGCTACGGGCGCGCATCAACCGAGACCGAGGGCGATCAAAACCCTCGCTCTTCAGCATGTCAACAACCCGCGCCATGTCGGCCCATCCGCCAGAGCTGAAGACATCGGCAGCACTATGTTTTGCCACTCCCATGATCAAAGACCCCAGCCTTGCAGCCTCTTCCTCGCTAGTTCCGCTGAAGTACGCGCGCAGGCGGCAGCCTGCCAATGGGATGATGGACAACAACGCGTGCAAACTCGCTGGGGGATCTTGAGTCGCGATCGAGCCGTAGCGCGATCGGAGGAACGCGTCTGCACCCTCTCGTTGCTGCACGGTTAGGCCCCGAAGCAACTCCAGCACAACGTCCCCGGAGAATCCAAGCTCGTCGCCCTTTGTCCAGGAATGGCATCCGTCGTGGATCATCGGGGAACGGGCCAGCAGAGCGCGCTGACTCGATCCTCCTCGCGAGGCTGGAATCCGCCACCATGAGGCCCGCTTCTTCGTCATCCAGCGAAAGAATCAGCAGCGCCTCGGTCTCCCAGGCGCGCTCGTCGCGCTGCAATTCTTCGTGGCAAGCAGATCCGTTCTTCAACAGTTTGGAACCGCAAAATGATCGAGATCCGCTCACTTTTCGGAGGGCCCGGCGGAGCGGCCAACCGAAGGCGCCCGTTGCCAAACATCTCGGGCATCTCCTTACTCTTCACGGCGAGCGGGATCAAGTCCGATGGGATGCACCCCAAGGGCTCGCACACGGCCTTGGGACGCGATCCACAAACGCCGCGATGGCACCGTCACCAGGCAGACGCGCATATTCTTCCCGTTCTTCCTTCTATCCCCACGTCACGGCCTTCGTCGGGGGTCTTCGCACGACCTTCATCTCCCCCCCCCCCAATCTGCATCAGGATCAAAGCCTGGGACTGACAGAGCAGAACGAAGCGATAATTCCACATATTTGCTGACCGGCCTCGAAGCCCCCCCTTCTTGCACCGGCGGCGCAAAGGCATCGTCGCCCGACCCCTCGGCTACGCTGTCTGCGAAGATGGCTTCGCCATGTTCGCAAGATGGACCTCGCCGTTTCCTGTGCCTTCTGACAGATTGATGCGGGGGCGGCGTTCTCTCTGCGAACCGCCTCTTGCAAGCCTTCCGTTTTTCTCCCGTCGTGAAAGCATCGTTCCGCAATGACGCAGCACTAGCCCAGTGCGAATAGGCTCTCTGCTGAGGAGTGCACATGTCGATGCGGACTGCAGCTGACTTGTTGCAGTTCTCACATACCACCACAGGTGGCATGATTTGGCCATGTTCTCAGTCGATGGCGATATACCAAGAAATAAAAAGTTGGACATGTGAAGATTTGGACGGCGTGCGACATGCACGTCGAAGCCACCGTCTCTTCGCCCGGACCAGAGCTCGCGCTCTGCAGCCTCCATATGGCCTGGTTTCCAAAGGCATGGGCTGACACATCGACGCCTTCGGCCTCGGCCCCTAGGTTGATATTCCGTCGCAGCGTAGACGGAGCACTCAGAGTACGCAAAATAGCTAGGCTCAAAATCAGCCATGCCAAGAACGCCCCAGGAGCCCTTTCCATCGCCGCCAATCACCTTGCGACGATGCCTCATAGCAGCAGAATATTTGCTCATCACGGGGATGCTGTCGCAGCAACTCCTGCTTACGCTTTCGCTTTTCACCACGCCGGTCCCGCCTGGGCCCGTGAGGGACATTGCCCCCGCCCCCCTCCTTTTCATTCTCTGCGTCTTCGTCATCGTCGTCGGAAAAGGGCGAACCTTTGGCGGGGTCTTCCTCGGCCTTACGCATGGCCTCGTCGGCATTCCGATACTCGAACAAGCTTTCCTGCGACCGCCGGACCCACCCCGGGCCAGGTCGAACCCCTCCTGCATCCAGGACGGGCGAGTCATGCGCGACATTCGCAAATCGCTCGCAGTGCCCAAGAGCCTCCGCGCCAGGGTACATCGCGCACGGATAGCGGGAAGACTCTGTTTCCACTCCAGGTACAACTCCATCCAGCTGCATTAAACAATTCTGTTGTGGCGTAGTCGATGAGATGCTGAACAGTACGAGTTCTGTCACTCTGCACCTGTGCTATCTGCGCTTGCTGGCGCGGCCTGCACAGCTGAGCACGCGCGTTGCGCATCGCGCTGTCGGCTCCGAGAGGGATGAGTCCTGTCTCGTACACCATCAACATCGAAACCAACTCGTCAATGATCCACGTTCGATCAGGCCGGGCGCCCCTCGACCCGACCTCTTCCGGCCCGAAGAAGACAAGAGTCGTCGATTATCGCCCGAAAATCCACCTCGAAGAAATCTTTCTGCGTCGACGGAGGAACGTAAAGATGTAGGCCATTCCGTAAAATATAGCACGATCGCAACGCGCGCGACGATTGCTCGTTCCGAGCAATACCATTGCTTCTTACCCCTCGGGTTCTGGCCAACGAACTCGAGACCATCAGCACGGCCAATTATAGAAGTCGGGGCCAGCAACTGGAAATCGCAAGTCACATCGTACCCGTCACCGAGCAGCTCGCCCGGCACGGAAAATCGCGCAGGGAGATGCGGAATGACATCGGCGTCCTCAAACGCGCACACGCCGCCCGCCTTCGATGCTCCTATCTTCTTAACTTTGGCCCTTCCTCCCTCGTCGCCCTTGGAACAGAAGAACACGCCGGCAGTAATAATAGCTCCCACCCGGTCCGTGTGAATAGCACGGAAAAAGCATCACCAGCCTTGTTCTTACTTCCTGTTCACGAAACCCTAGGGAATACCAAACAGAGCGATCAGGATGGCGCGGTCGCCGCTGGTTTCACAGTGGATCCCCAAAGCAAAAACGCCTCACAGCGTTGCTCTTTGATCGTAGGCCGCATACAGCCGCCTGGAAGCCAACCACTCAATAACACAGTTCTGGAGATAGTTCCCCAATAGGTCCGGCAAGAAATACAGCAGGATGGGCTCGACAAGCCATGTCTCTGAGCTCGCGTTCTCAGAACTGGCATGAGTCTGCTCTTCGACTAGGCGCGACGACTCTTGAAAGCCTCCTTGGCGCGAGTTGTCCGATTTTGCAGCGCACCAGCATCGGGTCATTATCCGCGACCAATGTTGGGTCTACAACACGCCCCGCAAGAGTTCCCGCGAAAAGAGTCCTCGACTTACCTGGCCCCACGACAACCACCGCTTGATGCGCCGAAGTTTCGAACGCGCGGGAACGCGATATCATGCCCTGTCCAACGCGGCACTTCAGGATCAGGTCGTCGTTGTAAACAACCGAGCGCTCGAAAGTACAACGCATGATGATCGACCGCCGAACGAGCGGTTTAGTCCCCATTTCTCGCGGGCGTCCCGTTTCGGCCTTCGTTTGGGATTCGTTAGTCTTGATCCAACGAATGGGTTGGAAATCTATTATCCTGACCGTGGCCTTGGGCGCCTGGGTCAGGCGAATGCACTCCCCTATGCGTTCGTCCGGGATCAGTCGGGCCCACGCAGTCTGGCGAAAGGGCCATGCCCAGAAGACATGCATCGTCGCTCCATGCACGGGCGCACATGAATAAATCGAACCCGGGGGCCCTCGTAGCCACGTTACCATTCGCAACCCGATCCGCGAATCCAGGGAAATCTATACCGATGTGATCTATCAACGGCACGCGTGCAATTAACTCTGGGCTGAACGGCAATAAGTGGCCATGAGCCGCTTCGACGAGCGACCCCAAGAAAATACAATTTTCTGCGAGGCGTTTTGTGCCCCACTTCCTCTGCCACGCGGGCACTCTGCACCCGCGACTGTCGCCAGATGGGCCCGGTTCATTTCGACGCGTAGATGAAGAGCACGCCGAATACACACCCCCACGATATCGACACATGCATCGCCAGTTCCCTCGACCAACATAGGTTTCAAGCGCCATGCGCCCCCTTCAGGGCGCTCTCCGATCCGATGGATCTCGGAGCCCCTGATCCACGACATCCTGCACGGATAGCCAGCTTCCCCCCATGAGTCTCGTCGTCAGCCAGCGCGACGTGCAAAGGCATACCACGAAACGCATGCTCCACTACCCGGCGGCAAACCCCAGGAATGGGCGCCACCCCGCCCCCTTGCCACCGTGAAGAAACCCTGAGACGTCGCGGAGATCAACAAGTTGCTTCACCTGCTCAAGCGCATAGAAAGAATCGTCCCCACTGGCGCCGCTCGCCGCGCCACGTAGCGCGCGGTCACCATCCGAGTCAAGTCCGCTGCCGTTCCAAAAGATTACTCGCACATTCTCGACTTAGCTCGACTGGGGCATTTTTCCGTCGCACTGGAAAAAGACCCAAACGCTGATGCCCACGTTGACGCATCGCTTTCCTTTCCCTGACTTCCCCGCACATTTGGCGGTGAGCGGCCTTATGTACCAACCCACTATCGGAATACCCACCTGTGCACGTGCCACGATAGTCTGCCCCAAGAAACTCGCGCGCAACCCGGCAGCGTCAATCATAGCTGAAATCGCCGCAAAGCACTGCGGGGATCCGACACGGCCAGCGCGCCCAATCTTGGACGCATTGGTAACCTGCGCAAGACGGGAAACAATTTCCCTGGCTAAGTCTTGCTATGGCGGCGTTTATTGACGTCGTCAACCGCGTGGAACTCTTCTAGACAGTAGTCCGCTTTTCTTATGGATCGCAGTTTTGCTCCTTCCCATGCAACATGGACTCCTGTCTTTGATTTGAATCGGCCCATGGTGTCTGCTACGCTCGGGGCCCTATTTCCTCTTGTCGGGGCACTGGCACTGCCAGCGCCTTCATTGGACGAGCCGGGAGCAGACCGCGGGAAACCACTTGCGGCCCCTTGCACGTCTGCGTCGCATTCATCGGCTCGCCACGACGCTTCGATTGGCGGTTAAAACGCATTTGACGTATCCTCGCGCCCTCCCCACCTCTTCACGCCCGTCGATGGCGCTCCTGTGGGGAGACTGTCCATGGCTGGCCACGGCGCCGCTACCTTCGGTTCTTCGCGCTCCACTCCAGTGAAGCCCAAGGAAGGCGGAAACGGCTGTCGGCCGTGCCCCCACGGCTTCACTGTCGGACCCTCCGCAGGGGAGCTGCCGATACTCTCGGGGCCGCGGAGCGGCCGGCGCCAGAGGCGCCGGGGCCTCGAGGGGCAGGAAGCCGCGTTGGCGGAGGCAGTGGCGTTTCACTCGAACTCGGCGCCGGCCACGACGGCGGCTTAGCAGGCGCCTTCTTGTCCAGATGCTTTCGGAAGGCGCATCCTGCCAGACGCGCCGCGCCACCATTCCGCGAACGCGCTGCCTTCGGGGACGCCCGGCGGAGGGGGCCCATTCCTGACCGGGCGTCGGCGAGGGCAGAACCCCAGCGCGCGCGCCTCCACGTGGACCACTCGCAAGCGCCTGGTCGGCCTCCCGCGGAACTGCCCTCTCCACCGCAGGCCTTCTTGGCAGCGGCGGAGGCAGCTTCCTTAAAAGGAGGCGCAAGTTCGACGTCGTCGCCCGGCTGCCCCCCCGCGTCAACCGACGCGGCACGCGGTCGCCACTGGAAGGCGCCACGCATCGTCGAATCCGAGGGCGGCGCGACCGTTGAGCTGGGGATATTCGCCCCCGCCCCCCTCGGCAATCCCAGTTCTTCGCGCCGCGCGGGATCGCGAGGGGTGTAATCGCGACGCCGCAGCCAATTCCTATGCGCGCAGCTGTCCAAGCCAGCTGGCGGCGGCTTGGTCCCCCCCCAAAAAAACCTTTCTGGAGGGGAATGCTCTCCTCTCCAGCGGGGAAGGCGCGCGCCGCGGCATGGCGGCGGCCGATCATTCAAATGATGCGCGATGGCTTCAAACGTGCGCCCTCGGAAAGGCTTCATCGCATGCACGTCCAAATACAGCATCTAGCTGAGGGGCGAGAAATCCCAGGGGTGCTCCGCCGGCCCCTCAGCTTCGACGCCAATGATAACAGGCCCTGCTAGGGGGGGATCGGGATCGCCGTGCCTCGCAACCTTCCACGCGCTGAGTCTGCGCGGGAACGCGGGGCGCACACTCGCGGCCTCGACCGATCCAACAAGACGTCTGGGAGCGCTGGGCGCAAATATATCGGGGCGCTTGGTCAGCATCAAGAAACCAACCAAACGATACTTCCAGGGTCATTTCCCCCGATTTTCCCAGGAGTAGGCCCGCCAGCCCCCCGGCCCGCCTCTCGACGAGGCACGCGCGCCAGAATGCAAACAAACCCGGCCTCGCAAGACAGGGCGGGCAGTCGTCGTCTTCGTCAGCTCACTCGCTGAGAACAACCGCTGACTGGTTCTGGATCAACTGCGATCGCCTTCTTTCCTGGGCAACACCAAGAGTTGTCGCCATCGAGTTCCTTCCTGCGCACTGCAGCCCCGCGATCCATGGGGCTGCCCTGATCATGCGCTTCCAGAGAGCCACCCACAGGCCAATCGGTAGGTTCTCTCGATCACCTTGGAACTTGTAAGTGGGATCGAGAAAGCTTTAGCAGCGCGCCCTGTTGGTCCGGGTCTATAGCTCCTGACTGGCATTTGAGCCCATTGAGCTCGACCAGGAAGCGCCCCCGGTAGGCCTTCTCCACTTCCTTAGGCTGGCAACCTGCACGCACCCAGAAGATTCGATACAAGCGCGGGACTTGATACCAATTTGCAGCCGTGAGTTTCTTCCATTCACCGCCAATTCTCTCGACGAGCCCCTCGTTCTGGCGCCCGTCGTCTCGACCATCGCTCACGACGATCTCATCGCCACCCGCAGTCTTCACCAACGTCTAAAGAGGCCCCTTATTGAAGTCAGCGAGGACGGAAGTGCAAAAATCCACGAACCGTGGTCGTACACCACAGACCCTCCAGCCCGATGCCGCTTTTCTTGCTGCGGGTCGCTCAAGATGTCCCCCGCCAGATCGGCAATTTCACGAACTTCTTCGATCGCGCTGCCGAAGTTGTTATGCCAAGTCATGTCAGGACCCCGAAAGATCGCCATCATCGGTGGATATCAAAGCAAAGTGGGCGCGCCGTAGCCGTTGCTAGCATCGCCCGGAAAATCCCACGAAATTGATCGAACGCGACAGAGGCCGGCATAATCTCTACTTGCCCCCCCTGCTACCTCGCGGCCGCGGCTCCCGCCAGAGGCGCGCAACGCGCGGACTCACCGCGCGCCGTTCTTCTCTCTGCTCGCGCGAACCCACTGGGTTCGCGCGCAATGGAACAGAGTCTGAAACTCAATGTAGCAGGCCTCGCAGGCCTGCAGGCAAGGTATAAGCCTAGCCCAGTTGACTGGGTTCGCGGAGTCCGCAAGGCAGTTGAACGGACGGCGGCGGCAATATGGCGGCGGCGGTCCGGAGGCCTTGGGGCGTCGCAGAAGCGGGCGCCCGAGTTGCGGCGAGCCAAAACGACAGCGGTTGGCACAGCATGCACCGACGAAACCACGATAGCAACGGCAGCGACCGATGGCAACATAGACCCAACGATCAAATGGTGCACGCGCCGAGCAAACGCGTCCGCATAGTCCTCTGCTAGTCTGCAATCACGTCCCCCAGCCTCAACATGCTTATGTGATCCGTCGCATGTTCCCTCCATTCCCTTGGCAAGAGTCACCGAGCTAGTCGAAACAGCCCATGTCTCATGCACTGACCTCGCGTTAACAAGACCGTATGCGCATCCATGCAATCACGCCTCATTCATGCTACTGTTGCTGGAAAATGCTTTAACCTGTTGGTCACGCCAATGGTCGCGCGGAGTCGGCCCTAGACACGCAAGTCCTTTCCGCTTGAAAACTCCTTCGGCAAGCCCAGGAAACGCCCGAAACAATATCCGAACAATTGTTCTGTGACCACGTAGCCTCGTCAAAGCTTTGGCCTCGAAGCTTTGGCGCCACCGTCGCGGCGGCGCATGACTTTGTTAACGCATTGCCATGGGGGGGCACCCGCACAGGGGATTGAGCCCCACAGGACGACACAGTCGCCCTTGATTTTCTTGAGTCCCTTCATTGCGTACCCTGTCCCAGTGGTAGTGGTCATATCTCGCTGCTCGGTTAGCCCGGCCACTTCGCGACTCGCATCGTTTATGTGTTCTTGGCTTCGCAACTCAATTCCACAAACAAGAAATCAGTCGCCCTGGGCCAAGTTGACCCTCGCGCGACGCCCGACCCGACGCACCGCGGTCAGCAGCCGCTCCGATGGCGCCGTTATTCTGGGTGCCATATGTTCGCCGCGTGACGCTTTCACGCGGATATGGTGGGCGCCTCGAACCGCGCCTTTACCATCCCCGCCGCGCGCGCGTGGAGAGGCACCGGCAGGTGGTTTCAATGTGTCCTTTCTTCTGTGTTCCTTTGCCGGCATTTACCCTGCTACTTTTGCATCCGACACAATCACCGTTCGCGCGCTCATTTAGGCTTCAGAATGCCCCCGGATTTAGCGCAAGGCCTTGTCGCCTGTGACTAGGGAGTCCACGCATTCCCCGTAGCCGGGCGAGTCCCGGGAGCCACCACCTGAACTAAATAAATGACCCGGGCCCATGACGGAGGTTCCTCAAGCCTCTTCGCCCCCATGTTCGTTACTTGATCCTGCGCAGAACAATGGGCCAATTCCACGATCCCTCGCGCGAGCTGTTCCGCCACGGCCGTCGCGTCAATCCAATGGGCCCTAGGTAAATGCATGAGATGTTGGGGCCCACCGGCCTTGCTGACCATCACATTTGTTGGACTATCCTCCATAAACTCAGCTCTCGGGGGTCGCCCAAGCAGTGCTTCCCACAAAGACAAGGCCGGGAGCAGTTCTCTCCGGATGGCTTCGTCAGCCAAGAGGGTTTCCGCCTCTAGCGCGCTATGTGACGCCGCCGTCTGTCATCTGGAGTTGCGACTCCACAGTAACGCTCTACTGCTTGGTCCCCGCAGCTTTTGGGCGTTCGCGCAAGTGCCGCGACGGGCCCTGACGTCGCTCGCCAGACCAGCATCCGCGCACTGCTTCAACCATATATCTGCAGACGAGTCACCGACCCAAGACACCATAAGAAAATGCGCAGTCAGCCTTGAGTAGCAAATAAGACGGAAGAGTTATTTGTCCCGTTGTTCCGTCCACAACTCACCGCAGGACGCAAAGGTGAAAACGACCCTCGGCAAGTCGCACCTCGCCATCCTCGCGCCATGCAATAGCCATCAAGACTTTAGCCGCAATTCTCTTTAAAAGGCCAGACGGAACCTGCGACTTAGGACTCACCGACCCGTCATCTTCCATACCAGGTCCGCCGACTTCAGGGACACTGTCCGCCAGACCGGTTGAGGCCTTGACGATGGCACATTCTGCCGTCGCCTTTTCAGCCGGGGACGCGCCCCCACCTCGAGGTCCACACTGTCCGTCCTCGAGACTACTCAACTCAGGGCCGCGCGGTGTTCCAGCCAGAGGATAAGCGGTCGGATCAGCGTCCGTCAACACTGCGCAGAGAGAGACACGGGACAAAATTAGCCTGACGAAGGACCCAACCATGTGCAGTTGCGGGCACCGCATTGTGGGCACCGGTTTCGGTGCAGCTCCTATGGGGCGACGAAACTTGCGAGGGGTGCGCCGAAATTGGTGGCGCGGACGCATGTGGACACCGCCACTAGGGCCTTCGGCGCAGCTCCCTATGGGGCCACGAAACGCTGCCCTGGGCGAGGGACACGCATGCGAACTGCGCCACTCAAACCTTCGCTGGAGCTCCGTATGGGGCCACGAAGTGATGTCATGGGCGGGGGAGACGCATGTGAATTGCGCCTCTGGCGCCTTCGGTGGAGTTCCCTATGGGGCCACGAAACGCTGTCCTGGGTGGGTGAGAACCATGCGAACACCCCGATTGAGGCCTTCGGTGGAGCTCCCTATGGGGCCACGAAACGCTTTCCTGGGTAGGGGAGACGCATGCAAACACCCCCACTGGGGCCTTCGGTGGAGCTCCCTATGGATCTACGTAACGCTGACCTGGGTAGGGGAACCGCATGCGGGCACCCCCACTGGGGCCTACGGTGGAGCTCCCTATGGGGCCACGAAACGCTGCCCTGGGTCGGAGAGACGCATGCGGGCACCCCCACTGACGCCTTCGGTGGAGGCCCCCATGGGGCTACGAAACGCTGCCCTGGGTGGGGGAACCGCATGCGGGCACCCCCACTGGGGCCTTCGGTGGAGCTCCCTATGGGGCCACGAAACGCTGCCCTGGGTGGGGGAACCGCATGCGGGCACCCCCACTGGGGCCGTCGGTGGAGCTCCCTATGGGGCCACGAAGCGCTGCCCTGGGTGGGCAAACCGATGCGGGCATCCCCACTGGGGCCTTCGGTGGAGCTCCCTATGGGGCCACAAAACGTTGTCCTGGGTGGGGGGGGCCGCGCGCGGGCACTCCCACTCGGGCTGCCGGTGGAGCCCCCTTGTGGGGCTACGAAACGCTGCCCTGGGTGGGTGAACCGCATGCGAGCACCCCCACCGGGGTCTTCGGTGGAGCCCCCTATGGGGCACCGAAACGCTGCCATGGGTGGGGGAACCGCATGCGGGCACCCCCACTAGGGCCTTCGGTGGAGCCCCCTACGGGGCCACGAAGCGCTGCCCTGGGCGGGGGAACCGCACGCAGGCATCCCCGCCAGGGCCTTCGGTGGAGGCCCCTATGAGGCCACGAAACGCTGCCCTGGGTGGGGGAACCGCATGCGGGCACCCCCACTGGGGCCTTCGGTGGAGCTCCCTATGGGGCCACGAAGCGCTGCCCTGGGTGGGGGAACCGCATGCGGGCACCCCCACTGGGGCCTTCGGTGGAGCCCCCTATGGGGCCACGAAGCGCTGCCCTGGGTGGGGGAACCGCAGGCGGGCACCCCCACTGGGGCCTTCGGTGGAGCTCCCTATGGGGTTACGAAGCGCTGCCATGGGTGGGGGAACCGCATGCGGGCACCCCCACTCGGGCCTTCGGTGGAACTCCCTGTGGAGCTACGAAACGTCGCCCGGGGTGGGGGAACCGCATGCGGGCACCCCCACTAGGGCCTTCGGTGGACCTCCCTATGGGGCACGAAACGCTGCCCTGGGTGGGGGACCCGCATGCGGGCACCCCCACTGGGGCCTTCGGTGGAGCTCCCTATGGGGCTACGAAACGCTGCCCTGGGCAAGGCAGGCACCCCCACTAGGGCCTTCGGTGGAGCTCCCTATGGGGCCGCGAAACGCTGCCCTGGGTGGGGGGACCGCACGCGGGCACCCCCACTGGGGCCTTCGGTGGAGCCCCCTATGGAGCTACGAAACGTGCGAGGGGCGTGCCGAGCGCAGAGGCAAGGAGGGGGAGGAGGGAGGGGGAGGAGGAGAAGAGGAGGAGGACGCGGGGCGCTGTCTCTTCAAAACGAGGACCCAACACCACAGGATGGTTGGGAACAAATCTCCCACATCATATTCCATGACTCGTACTTTCCGCGTCGGGCCCGGCACAAGGGGTCTCGGCGGCTCTGCGGCCTCCCGAACAGCAACACAGTCAGCGACCTCTTGCGCGGGGCTCGCCGGAGCGCAGCAACGCGCGGGAATGTTACAGGCGCCCGGACGGCACGAGGTAGCGCGTGACATAATCTCGCCGTTTTCTCCCGGGTTGGCCACATCGGCCCGACAGAACAACGTCGCGACAGCGTTCCAGATGCCGCCTGGACCGTCCAGGACAAGCGCGCGCAAGCGATCCCGCCCATCGTTCTGCGGGCCCCGGAGGTCCTCCAGTGCCTCCCAGGTGTCATAGTCTAGGGGGGC
Source organism: Prorocentrum cordatum (assembly GCA_963575745.1). Lineage (NCBI taxonomy): Eukaryota > Dinophyceae > Prorocentrales > Prorocentraceae > Prorocentrum > Prorocentrum cordatum. Next base: position 426,569 of record CAUYUJ010002758.1, read on the forward strand.
TCTCCTAGTTACTGTTCTCCAGACACCTCGCAACGCCGAGCGCCCGGGTCGCACCTGGTCCACGCCTGCTGGCCAGTTGGCATATGATAGGAGTGATCGGCATATCGGGGCTTGTCCTCCCTCCGCCATGATGTTCGGGCTCACGAAACCATACTCGGCCGCAGCCGCATCCTTTTCTTTACTTACTGCAGGGGGGAGGATACAACGCAGTCGGGCCCTCTCCTTGCCAGTCAATCCAGCGGTCGGACACGCGATGATCGAACCCCAAGTGTCTGCCCACTTCCGTCGGAAGATCCATCTCGGTCCCATTCGGCGCTGACTCGGAGGGGCTAAGGATGAGGCCCCAACTTGCGTGAGAATGGCCCGCAGGCATTGCCAGCTTGAAATCATCAGCATCAATCATCAGGAATAGCTTCAGGAGCGGATGGCAATAGCAGCTCCGCCACGACAGCATCGGCACGAATCCTTTCGAGAGCACGCGCGCCTCGCAATGCTGCCCCCTGTGTCCGCCGGCGCCTGGATGCCCGTGCAGAGCAAACCTCAGAGGGCACACCGGGTCATGCATCTATTACCAACTTGACGGCCAAGCATCTGTTGGAAGTCTCATCCACGTCGGGCCTGAAACGGATTGCGCGCAAGCCTGTCGCGCATCCGCCTCTTGGATGTCGCGATTCGGAAACAGTCAATAGGAGTCGGCACCCTTACTCGCCTGCATGGTGGCAGGACAAGATGACAACTCCTGGAATAGTGCTAGAATCTTATTCAGATGAATTACGTCTGAGCCGTCGAAGACAAATCGCCCTCTTGAGTTGTTCATCATTGCGCCCGCGCCCGCAGACTGGTCAGCCACCCAGTTAGGCGGGATGCCCTGGCTGGAAGCCGCGCATTGATCCGCATCGTCCGCTAGGGGGTTGCATCACGGTCGCAGACTCGGTTCCTTCTCTGCGAGCAGGGCAGCTCGCATCTCGCGCCCGCAAGCGCATGCGCGGAATGGAAGACTGCGCCTTCTGGTCGCAGCCTTGCAAGTCATGCCTGCGCGCTCCTCAACAGTCTCACTATCAGTCGGAGAACTGTTGTCCGTTCACAACTAATGTGTTCATCACTTTCCTTCTTATGTAATTGTGAGCATGCGACACCATCTGCGCCAAAACTCGTCTTCGAACTTCGGGCCTCGCCCACAGTCGATATGCTGGAGGTAGGGGGTGGTCGAGAATTTTACATACTGATTTCTCGCAGAAGGTCGGCATTTGGCCCAGGAAACTTACACCTTCAGCTTTGCATTCGGCAATTGCCCTCTGTCTTGCAGGCCCCCCCCATGTTCTACCATCTGTTACGATACACACCTGGTTTACATGGATCTTTCTGCGCACGCCTAAATGTCGCCTCGAAATTTTCGGGGTCGAACGCCCTGACGGGGTCAGGCCCTCTATACGCAGGGTCATGGTAGAACACAACGCGTATATGTGCCCCCTCTGCTCTTCGATTCAGGGGATGCCGTTGCGTTTGTTCCCCCAATGTCTTTCCTACAGTCACGGCGTCCTGTTCGAAGTGCGCCCGCGTCGTCAAGATCTGGGTCGCACGGGCCATGATTTGCTCGATATTCGGCCCTCCGCCCTCTGGCGCCGGCAGGGCGAGAATGAGCTCTCGTTCGGCCAGTCTACCCGCCAAGGCGTTCAGATGGCCGCGACGCGCCGCCTGTCGGGCCCCCGCAGGCGGGGGAAGCGGCCCTGGGAGCCCCTCATCGCCAGTCGGATCCTCAACCGCCGAGCGCCCCGCCACCTCTCCCGCTCCATCGTCGCGGGCAGGAGGCGGTTGAGATCCGCCGTGCGCGGCAGCCCCGCTCGACGAAGCGGATCGCCTCCCGGACAGCTGAGCGCCGTCCAGGATCTTGATCGGCCCTCCACCGGCGACGTTGTCACTGGCAAGTAGATCCCAAGCAAATCGATGGAACCGTCAACGACGCCTCATCGCACGCTCGCCGCAAAGGGAAGAACCTTCGCACCTGCCCGTCTGTTGTCCGTAATTCCACGAGTGTTTGTGTCGTCCACCATTGTTCGGACCTGTCGACGACAGGGCGTTTCCCGCTCTGTTTCATGCCTGTCTTGAGATTCAAGCCATCCAGCTGATCAAGAAGCACGCAATGATGGTCGGGCCCCGCCCGCGCCCCGACACGCTGGACATGTCCCCGGTGGACGCGGGCCCGCGCCCTCGGAACAGTCTCGGGCCGCTTGACACGGGCATCGGGCGGCGGCAACTATCGCACCGCCAACACGAAGGGCGCGAGAGGGGAGTCGAAGGGGACTCCAGATATCGTTTTCATTTGTGATTCGTCCACGCCTCGCTGCTGCGCGTTACGGCACAAGCAGAAGAGCGACGCAGCGCGTGCCCAGAACGGGGCCGGTAGCCCTGCAGATATCAGAAGTGTTCTGGTCCCGCCCCGCACAGTCCCACTGGCCCTCTCCGCGACGGAATTGTGCTTCTCATTGGCCAGTTGGGTCGAGTCGCGAGCAGTCATCGACTCGCTCAAAGAGTGTACATTCAGTAACTTACACGCCTTCTTGCGCCCCGGTGCCGCATCGGCGCGCATGCGCGCGAGGCGCTCACTCGGCGCCCGCAGGTTGGCCTAGAATTCAACCGCATGCTCAACCGACTCATCGCGAGAGCTCTGGTTCGCCAGGAATCCCGCAAACAGGTCGCGCAACGTCGCGCAAGAAGATTATCCGCAGAGCCCCCTCGAGAGTTCATCAGCCGCAAACCAGGGGCCCATGGTCCACAGACCCCCAACCTTCGTCGGTTCCGAAGCCTTTTTTGTCACCCTGTTGCCGTTGCTGCGCGCGCAGCGTCGTAGCCCACTGACACGTGGGACAGCACGGTTTTTGTCGGCAAATGCGTCAGCAAATGCCGTCGGGAGATCGATTCCAACTTCAACTGGTCGGCGTTTGACATCCCCCTGGAATCGGCGCCATCCTCTTCCTCATCCTGCCTCATCTGGGCGCCTCTGCCGAGGTCGTCGATCATACCTCGACAGGCCCCGCGTCGCCGGGCCTGGCCCCCGCGACGCGAACGTCGCAAGGGGCGGGAACAACCGTGGACCGCGGCGCCCGAGCCGCGCGAGGCTTGCTACAAATATCTCCGGAAACACCGCCTCCAAATATTGCGCCTCGCGATGAACGTTTGCTGACGCCGCCTCCTTATCCTCGGCCATTGCCTTCTGCGAGTGCAGTTCAAGGGTTGCGCGATGCCTGATCGCCTGGGGCGGCGGATCTCCCTCCTTCGCAGGATCGCCCAGGAATGACGTCGCGCTAGTCTCGACGCAAGTCCACCGCGCCAGCCCTGCCGGGCTGCCGGGAGGCGCTCGACCTTCGGCCCCCCGCGCTCCGGAGCCGGCAGAAGTGCGTTCGTCGCGCGAGAATGAGTTCTCGCTGTGCCAGTTTACCCGCGAAGGCGTTCAGATGGCTACGACGCGCCGCCTGTCGGGCCCCCGCAGGCGGGGGAAACGGCCCTGAGGGCCCCCATCACCAGTCGGATCCTCCTCTGCCTGGCGCTCCGCCACCTCTCCCGCTCCATCGTCGCGGGCAGGGGGCGGTTGAGATCCGCCACGCGCAACCGCCCCGCTCGACGAAGCGGATCGCCCCTCGGATAGCTGAGGTCCGACCAGGATTTGTCGGCCTTCCACTGGTGACATTGTCACCGGCAAGTAGATCCCCCAAGCAAATCGATGGAACCGTCACCGACGCTTCATCGCATGCGTTTCGCAACTGGAAGAAGACTTTCGCACCCGCCAGTCGGTCGTCCACAATCCCGCGAGTGTTTGTGTCAACGCCTGCTTCCATGCTGGTGTCAGTCCACATTTGCGAGGCCCTATCGACGACGGGTCGTTTCCCGCCCTGTTTCATGCCTGTCTTGAAATTCAAGCCATCTAGCTGATCAAGAGGCACACAACACTTGTCCGGCCCCCCCCCGCCCCCCCGCACGCTGGACATATCCCAGGTAGATGCCTACCCGTGCCCTCGGAACCAGTCTCGGGCTGCGCGACGCGGGCATCGGGCGGCGGCGAATATCGCGCCGCCGACCCAAAGGGCACGAGAGGGAGTCGAAGGGGACTCCGAATCTCTATGTCCATGGCGATTCGCCCACGCCTCGACGCTGCGCGTTGCGGCATAAGCAGAAGAGCGACGCAGCGCATGCCCAGAACGGGGCTGGTAGCCCTGCAATCATCAGGAGCGTTCTGGCCCCATCCTGCACAGTCCCACTGGTCTCTCCGCGACGGAGTTATGTTGTTCATGGCCCGGTTGGGTCGAGTCGCGATCGCCCAATGAGTGCACGCCCAATGATTTACACGCCTTCCGGAGCTCAGGCGCCGCATCGGCGCGGATGCACGCGAGGCGCTCATTTGGCGCCCGCAGGTTGGCCTAGAATTCAACCGCATGATCAGACGACATACTACGAGCGCTCTGGCTCGCCAGGAATCCCGCGAACCGGTCGCGCAGCGTCGCGCGCGAGGATTCCCCGCAGGGCCCCCTCGAGAGCTCATCCGCCACAAACCAATGGCCCATGGTGCACAACCTCCAATCTTCGTCGGCCACCCTGGCCACAACTGTTTGCAGGCCGTATTATTCTGCTGCCGTTTCTGCGCCCGCACGCTGCGCCCGCGGCGCCATAGCTCACTGACGCGTGGAACAGCACGGGTTTCGGCAGATGCGTGAGCAAATTCTGTCGGGATGCCGATTCCAACTTCAACTGGTCGGTTTTCACGCCCCCCCGGAAGCGGCGCCATCTTCTTCCTCTGGACGTCTCTGCCGAAGTCGTCGACCCCCTCGACGGGCCCTATTTCGCCGGGCCCGGCCCCGGCGACATCAACGTCGCCAGGAGCAGAAACAGCAGCGGACCGCGGCATCCAAGCCGCGCCAAGCTTTCCCGCAAACACCGCATCCAAATATTGCGTCTTGCAATGAACGTTTGCTAACGCAGCCGGTACTGGATCCTCTCGAGCCCTGTTATGACGCCAGCTGGGGCATATATTACAAAAAAATGTGTAAGTCCACGCCGTTCGGCTCCGTCACGGTTGAGGCGCCGCCCCCCCGGCAATGGAATTCCCATGCCCTTCATTCCGTCCGGACGGGCACCCTCGGCCATTACCTTTTGCGAGTGTAGTTCAAGGGTTGCGCGATACCTGATCGCCTGGAGCGGCGGATCTCCCGCCTTCGCACGATCGCTCAGGACTGACGTCGGGCTAGTCTCGACACAAGCCCACCGCGCCAGCCCTGCCGGGCTGCTGGGAGCCGCCTCCTCTACCTGGCCCAGGGCCAGTGTGACTTCCATGGTTAGATGCGGAATCTTGTCATCGATCAGTAGGTCAAGCCGCTCCCGATTTGGCAATAGTAAGTGAGGAACTCCGCCAGATCTCCAATTTGAAATGTAGCCGCGGTCTACGCAGAGCCCACCTACCGACGTCACGCTCGGGGCATCCGGCATGACACTAGCCTCCGCGCCACCCCCGCGCAGCTCATCGCTCGCGACGAACGCGGCGCCGAGAGCATGCGATTGTCCCCCTACAGCGTTGAGAGTTACAAGCGTTCGCAGAGAAGTGACCCCGCCCATCAGCCTGGCCCCCCGAGGAAAGCGCGCCGCTATCAAGTTGGATCCACACCCTGCGTCAATAGTGAACTTGGCACGTCCCAGACGCACAGGGTCAGCTCGTTTGACACTTGCTTTCATAGAGGCTTTCCTCGCAGACGCGGCGGCACTGTCGCCCTCTGAGTCGCAACTAGAATCCGATAACGCAACATCTGGGCATTGCTCCCAAATGGTCCATAGACGTCGAACGTATTTCGGCGCGTTGGCCGCTCACTATGAGACCGTGGGCGATCTTTGCCCTTGCCACGTTCTTGTCTTCTGCCGCGATTCTTCACTCCTTCAGCACCGCCTTTCCTGGCGCCCCCGTTCTGTCCGTCGCCCCCCCCCGTCGCCCTCGCCGCCCGGGGCGGCATCTTGCCGCGCGGGGGCCGCGGGGGCGACCCCCTCAGGACGCCGGCGTTGACACTCGGCCCTCGAATACTTACACTTTCCCAAAAAAAACCGCTTGCATTCGACGCCCCCCCCCGGGCCCCCCCATCGGCCACGTGGAGCGACCGCTTTTCATCGACTCACCCCCCGCGCCTCCAACGGGGGGGCCGCGGGCGTTCAGCTGCTGTCGCTGAACTTCACGGCCGCCCCCCCCCCATCCGCCTGCGCGCGCCTGCTGATCTGAGCGAGCAGCCACTCGCATGATTCGACGCCCTTACCGGCAGCCACTCGCATGAGTTGACGCCCTTACCGCACTCATCTCTGCGATGCTCATGCATGGCAAGGGCCATCGCCATTGCCGGGCATTCCTTCATCTGTCTCTATATATACATATATATATATATATATAAACACATATATATATATATATATATACATGCCCCCGGGTAGCGGGTCGGAACGATGCGCGTCCATTCGTCGTGGAAATGTAACAACTCGTCGTCTGAGTGCTTGCCCGAAACTCGGACCGTGATTTCCATCAGGTCCTGGCGCGCATGCGCCTGACCATGATCGTGTCGGGTGGCAAAGTGCACGGCAATGGTCAGCAAAATAGCACGGCCCGGGAGCATCCTCGACTACCCCGCATACTTGCAATCCAGACGGTCGGTTTCACTGGCCAAGTGCCACATGGGAGGGGGCGCCTTCGCGCCTCTCATGATTTTGTGGACCTTTGACACTATGTCCGAGGCGATATTTGAAACGAGTCCCCCGAATTCGCGGGGATCGCCAAGGTCTTTGAGAGGGGCCTCTTTGAGTTGGAAGGCAGCGTCGATCCAGGGGGTCGCCCTTGCCCACTGCGCAAACTAGACAAGACTAGCCGAACGACTGTCTCATCCACTTCCTGCGCCCGCTGGCATCAGGAATATGGCCGAGAACAACCTCGCCCGTCTTTCCCACGTCTGTCCACGCGCCCCCCGCCCCCAGAACGCCGCGCGGGAGAGTCGCCGGGCTTCCGCGCCCCGGCGGAGGATCGCCCCCCAGAGGGTCGCCATCGCCTACGGCACTTGTCGCCGTCATCGCCCTTCTCGTCGCCCGAAGATTCATCGCCCTCGTCTTCAGCGTCATCTAGCTCAAGATTTGAGTCATCATCGAATTCGCCGACGCCGTTGCCAGGCGGGCCTGGGCCTTCCCCCATCGGCAAGGGCAGCGCCTCTCGGGGCGGAATCATCGGATTCCCCCCCTTCAACCGCACCGCCGCCGCCAACGCCCCCACCTCCGGGCCTTCGCGAATCAAGAGGAGTAAGACATGGGAACCTCGTGACAGGCACTGCCTCCACGCCGACTTCGTCTTTCCCTGCCCCTTCCGACGCTCGCCATCCATGTTCTGGCCTTATCCTCTCTTTCCCTTTCCCGTTGTTTGGCGACTAGCCCAGCCTCAACCCGTTTTCTCCGCGCGCTGTTCTTTGTTGCGCGTCGGCTGCAGCGCGGCGCCCCACGTTCTTCTCTGGCTCGCGTTGCAGATCAATCATATCTTGCGCTCGGCCATAGCGCTGCCCTCAAACGCCCTCTGGCGTCAAGCGAACTCACTCTCTGCCCCTTGCCCTGAGGAGGCCGCGGCATCGCCGCGCGGCTGCCTCGCAATGAGTCGACAGTCGACTGGCCCTGCGCCCGGCATTGAATGCGCGGCGACGCGCTCATCAATCTCCATCCTCACCTCACGCTCATCCCCCTCTGCTTCATATCTCCTTTCCCAGCGCGGCAAGTCGCGCATCGATTCTGCACGCGACCAAGATGACCCCCACAATAGGCGTTCGCCCAGCACCGACAGTCGCGAACAGCATTCTTAGAACGGAGACAGCAACGCAAAGAACCAGAGCCCACTGCGAAGCAAACAGGCGGGCGCGCCATCTCGCGGGGGCCCGAGGCTCTGCCTGGCGCGCCAACGGGCGCGGCCGACTTTCTCTCTGGTGCGTTCTCTCACACTTTGTTTTGGGCACATGGTTCCGACAATTCACGATCCTGCGCCTCGCGTCGGATCCCCCATTGCTCCGGCGCCTGCGTCGCAGCCACTTCCATGCCACGGGATACGGCGCCCAGTTTGGCATTGGCTTCCTGCTCCACCATCTGAATTCTTAGCGAAGCTTATCTGGCCTCGGCAACCGCGCGTGCAAATGAGGCGCTCGATCCCGAATCGACGGCGCGTTCCCGCTGTCGAGAGTCATCGACTTCGCCTCGGGCACTATGCAGCAAGGTCGCGCCCTCGCTCGCGGTGCGTCTAGCCGCTTCGACAGCGGCTCTCTTTCCGGCGGCCGGTTCCTGAATCTCAGCGTTGGCCTCCGACGCCGATTCTGCTTCGCGCGCCACTTCAGCCACGAGTTCGGCAGTCAGCTGATCCACCACCGTCGATCGGCTTCAACTGGCCCCCGATGCAGCAAGAACAGCTTTTGCAGCAACAGTCTCCGCAGCGACTCGCGCCCGTCTCTCAGCTGCCCCACTCGCCTCGAGTCGGCGCGCCACGTCTCCTATCTCGACATGGGCCCCTTCGGTTCTATGGGCCATAGCACGACGCAAGCGTTTGTCAGAATGCCCTGGGGCCTGGGGCCCGAGCCGCAGCCCGGCGACCTTCCTCAATTTGCAGCCTGGCCGCCGCCCTCTGCTGAAGTTCCGCAGCCCTGACCTGCCCCTGCACGTGCGCAATTTCTGTCTCGACGCCCCATCGGGATGGCGCGCTTCCTTTCTGGCATCCCCCCCGCTCTCGGCGGCGGAGGGCCACGCAGTTATGCGTGCTGGAAACGAGGCAGCCAGGGCACACATCGCATAAGTTGCATTCGGGACAGTTCACTGAGAACACCAAGCAAAAGGGCTTTCTGCACGCGCCACCCATGCCCGGACATCTGAACTCTGGGACGTCGGCACAGTCGACCCCTTCGCGCAAACGCTCTTCGAGCATTCGGCAGGCATGCCGAGCGCGACGACGCCACCGACGTCGCTCATGGCCCTCGCCGCCTCGCGGGCGCTCCAGGTCGGATCCTCGGCGAACGGGCCCTCAAAAAAGACGTCCTGGTCGGGCTCGCCTCCAACCGCCCCGAGCATCTCGTCCCGGCCCCCATCGGGCGAACAAGGCGCCATGCGATTTGCGTGTCGTTCTACGTCTATCGCTGGGCCAGAAGCGCGCGATTCTTCCGGTGGGCTCGCTGTTTTCGACCGTTTGATCACTGGCGACGTCGACAGAGTCGCGTCGCCCCGGCGTTGCTTCACCGTCGGTGTCCTCGGAAGGTCCCCAGAAAACGGATCATCGCAGGGGTCTTCGGTATCGTCGGGTTCCGGGCAGGGCGGGATTTCATGGCCCCAACAAAGTGGCTCGACTAAACCATCGGTTGGACGATTATTTTCCTCCTCGTGCGTCTCGTGGTTAGCGGCGGATGTGAAAGAGGAAAGACATGATACGTCGCCCTCCGAAACTCTACCGAAAGAAAATATACATGCGCCTTCGTTCGGATCACCCTCCGGCCAAGGCGCATCCGGTCGGACCGGAGAGCTTTCGCCACTGGACACGGAGACAAGAGCGTCGACGCTCGCATTCTGCGATAAGCGTAGCGTCGGGCCCATGACATCGTCAGGGGTCTTGGAAAACGATGTCCGCCGCTTCTTTAAAGACAAGTGGACGCTCTGGCGCACCAAAAACATCCTCATCATCAGCTCCTGAAGAGAATGCGTCTTGGCATCGTGGAAAAACTCTCGGTTGATCAACAGTGGTTTGCCTATCTAACGTCATGTTCGGCAAACGTGTCTTGGTATTAATAGGTTGTTATGGTTGCGGCCTTTCTTCTTCTAGTAGTTCATGAAAAGCGAACCTCCCACTACGGAAAGGTGAATACATGGCTGGGTAAATCCGTCAAGCGCAGTTACTCTAAGTCCCAAAAATGTGGTGTGTCTGTGTACGCCCGCGCATGGCAAGCCCACCCGGCTGGCCGGCGCGCGCGTTTCTGCCTGAGTAACTGTACACAGCTGCGGAGACAGTCTCTCCGCATGATCCATGCTCTACCAACAGTCTGGAAGAGAAAAATGGAGGGCGACAGAAATGGGCGAATGGAGTGTTAGGAATGACTGAAAGGTCAATCTTGCGCGCAGCCGAGATCTTCTGATTGCCGCCCAGTAAGAAGAGTCGGGGGAGAGAGCGGGGCGGGGAGGGTGTTAACCCGCCGGGGCTGCTTCGACGCCCATCAGAAAAAGCCTGGGAGGTGCGTCCTCGGCCGTTCTGATCTCATCTTGGGCCTAGAGGGGTCGGGTCGGGTCGGGAACGCACGGCCCCAGGGACGAAGGTCACGAAAAGAAAGAGCGAGGGAGATGGAACACCTCCTTCGCCTCTCATCCCATCGCTCCCCCATCCCCATCCCTTCCTTATCCCCCTTCCTCCCCTTCCCTGCAGCCCCTGAAGGCCGCGGGGACCCTGCAGACAACCTCACGCCTCCAAAACCCTCGGCGCCAACGCTGGCGCCGCCGTCGTCGCTCGACTGGGGGTCTCCAGAGGTCTCGGGACCGCAGGGTCCCCGAGGGCCGTCTGGAGGCCCGCGGAGGCCCCGAGAGGGCCCAGAACCCGAAAACCTCAATCCCCACCCCTCCCTCACAAAGAGGCCGCCCCAGGACGCGCAAAACGATGAGAAACAGAGGAGGTCGGCGCCGCCGAGCCTGGATCGTCGTTGCCGCCGCCGCACGGAGCCCTGCGGAGGCCCGATGGGGGCCAGAGACGCCCAAGAGCCTCAGGCGGCTTCGGCCCCCGATCGCCGCCGCCGCCGCCGCCGCCGGCATGGCCGCCGCCGTGGCCGCCGCCGCGGCCGCCGCTGCGGGAGCGCCTGCAGGCGCTTGCTGTCGATCGTGCCGCTGCGCGTGGCCGAGGGCCGCGCCGCGAGCGTCGGCCGGCGGCCGCGCGCGGCGCCCGCGCCCGCCTCGAGGCGCCGCGCGCCCGCCGCGCGCGCGCGTGCGGGAGCGGAGGGCGGCCACGCCCTCGGGGGGGGGAGGGTCACCTTCGGCCACTTGCGAGCACTGTCCCCTGCGGGTCTTGGGACTTGCCGTGTGACGTCGGGGGGCGACGAGCAGAAACAGGTCGGGCACGTCCTGCGACGGGCGGAATTCTGGACAAGAGATAAAAAATGGTAATACAAAAAAAGAAAATAGTCGACAAGTCGTCCCCGGACTATGTTTTAAAATATGTTTGAAGATCCCTCCCGTAGAGGGACGTGCCCGAGTTCTAGGAAGAGGGGGCGAAGGAGCGCGCGCACCCCTCGTTGCCGATTCTGGGCCCCAAGGAGGGGGCCCCTGCGAGGCCCCCCAGGGTGTGCGCAGAGGTCGGGGGGAGCGAACGGGGGTGATAGCAAAGGGCAGGGCAGAGAATCAGCTCACGTAGCTGACTTTCCTGGCGCCCCCCGGCCCCGGGAGGCGCCCATGTATCGAGGAATGTGCCCGGCGGCGGGGCCGAAACCAGCTGCATGCAGCAGATTTCGTCCCCCCCCCTTTCCCTGTCCCCCTCGGCCCGAAGAGGGTGCACCTTCCTTCACCCCCCGTGGCAGATGAGGAGAAAAAACGCCATACACATAAGCGTTTGGCGCTCCGCGCGGATTTCTTGGACGTGCGCTGTGCCCCATTCTGGGGCGGCGCCGGAGGCGCCGCCAGGGGGCCCAGCGCAGATCCAAGAAATCCGCGCGGAGCGCCAAAACAAATTATGTGTGTGGCGCTATCGCCCCCCCCCCGTCACGCGACGCCCGACGGTCGGACCGACGGTGGCACCGCGGGGCACCCCCTCCGGGGACTCACTCGGGCTGCGGGCACCACTCGAAGCCGAAAGCGCCGCCCGCGCTGCAGAGATCTGGCCCGCAGGGGCAGGGTCCGCGCACGGTTAGGTCGGACATGTCACCCCACAGGGGGATTTTGGACGAAAAATTGAAACTACCCCCCCAAAAACAACCCCCAAATCGCCAATTTATATATATATATATATATATACATATATATATATACATATATATATATATATAACAAAAAACAAAACAAACAAACAACAAAAAACGTCCCCAGACTATTTTTTAATATATTCCCCCTGTAGAGGGACAGGCCCGACTTCAGCGTACGGCTGCCGAGGTCGAGGGGTCGAGGGATCCAGGTTTGAGAACCGTTTTGGGGGCCTTCCCAGGGGCGCCCTCGTGGCCGCGGCTGGGTCCGCCTCGAGATTCTGGCCGGAGCGCAACCCCTGGGCAGGTCCGGGAGACAGGAGGAACGATGGAGGGGGGCAGCTCGGGGGGGAAACATCGAGCTCGGATCGGCGACACATCGCCGATGGATCGGCGTTAGGCCCCCGATTGCGAGCCTGCACTTTCCAGGGAGAGGCGGGTTATCAGGCCCCTATCGGCGATGAGTGGGCGATTGGGGTCGATGCGCCCCCCCTGAACCCACCCACCCCTGGCATTGTCTATGGCTTTCGGGTCATAACTCGGCTCTCCAACGGCCGTTCGGGACGATCGGGGCACACCCATAGACGCTCTCGGCGAGGCGGAGCTGCAGGAAGGCATCCCGAGGCTGGAAGACAGCCGAGAGCCCCCACAAAACGCCCGAACGCCTCGACCCTCCCCCCCCTGCGGCCTACAACCCTCATCCCTCCCTAATGTTGCCCCTGGTTCGTAAGCCCGTCCCCCCCAACCCTGGCATTGCCCCTGGAGGGGGGGGGGGGGGGCGCATTCGACCCCCCGGGGGCCCAAGAGGAGGGAGCACCAGGGCGCGGGCGGCATGGGGGGCCTCGGCCCACCTCGGGGTGGACACAGGGGTAGGGTGGGGGGTGGGGGGGGGGGGGGGCAACGTTGAGGGAGGTGGCTCAGGGGAGGGGGGGGATATCGCCTCGGAGTCGGAGGTACATCGCCGATGGATCGGCGACAGGCCCCAAATAGCGAATCCGTGCGTTCCTGGTCGGGGCGGGCTATCAGGCTCGCATCGGCGATGAATAGGCGACTGTGTGGCGATGCGTTTCCCCTGATCCTGTCCACGTTTCCCATGAAGGAGAAGGGAATGCAGGTTCGTGTCATGACGACGCCAGCGTTGGTCGCTGACACCGCGTGGATCGTTTAACCTTGAACGGCCATCGGCGTTCCAATCGCCAGACCATTCCATGCTGGCCGATTCTGGGCAACTGGCGCCTTTCAACCTGGAGCACCCACCCGTTCGTGGCGGGGTCGCTGCCGCGCCGGCACGACACGACCTCTAGTCTGGGACGACGATCAAGAAACAAACACGGGGGCATATAGCGACTCAAGAATATGTGTCTGCCGCTGGGAAAGAGTTCGGCGAGGGCGACCCCAAACGAAGACGACGACGACGCCGACGCCGACGCCGACGTCGCCGATGTCGCCACCACCGCCGCCGCCGCCCACGAGCAGGCCGGGAGCCCACCCTGCCAGAGTGCCCTCCGGGGGGGCGCCGCTGCGCGACCTGCGCGCCTTCCTCGGCAGCCCTCCCCCCGCCACCCTGCACGGCAGGGCGGCGCCTGCGGATCGGCCACGGGCGGCTGGTCCTCTTTTCCCCGACGCCGCCCTGCGCCGGGAGCAGGCCTGGAGCCCACCCTGCAGCCTGTCGTCCGGGGCGCCGCCGCGCGACGTGCAGGCCCCCCCCCCCGGCAGCTCACAAGTGGAGGCCCGACCACGAGAAACCTTCGACGGGAAGCCCCTGGACGTCCCCTGATTCTTTTTCAGGCGCGGGAGCGCCACGCCTTCCACGGCAGAAGCATCAAGCCCGAGAAACCCGGGGCACCCTGGAGGCCAGCAGGGTGCTTCCTGGCGTGGGTCCCCACTGCCATCGCCATCCTACACGGGAAGGTGGTGCATGCGGATCGGCCACGGCGTGCGGCTGGCTTTCTCCCCGACAACCCGCCCGGCGCCAGGGGCGGCCACGCATCTCGGTGGCGGCGCCTACGCCAGCGGCACGCGATCCCCCTCCTCCCTTGCCACCCACCCGCCCCAGCTGTCGTCCAACCAGAAAGGCGGCCTCCTCCGCAGGAGGAGGATCGAGAGAGAGAGAGAGAGGAGGGACCGGGAGGGACATCAGATGCTGGAGGTCCAGGGCGTCCGAAGGCTGTTTCTTTTGCACCCGATGGCCTATGGAAATAGTGGCACGTTCTGTGCAGGCACCGTCTGGGAAGTAGGTACCCCTGGCGCTATCGCGACGAGATAAAGTACCCAGGCATCCGACGTCGTGATTTGCAACGTGGTTCCCAAGAGGTTTGCATCCCTTCCTGGGGACCAGCTTCTCTTTATGTCTGTCCGTCCCAGGAGGCCCAGAAATACGAATAATGATCCAGCATGTTCTTTTCACGACGCGAGGATGACAAGGAGCGAGCTCCTGGAGGCTGCCTCCAAGGGCCGCAAGAATCGGCTCGGGTGAGAAGCAGGTCCTGAGGAAGGCGTTGAGAGCTCCAGGTGCTGTAGACTCGAAAGTAATAGTCGTCGGAGGTCTGGGCAAGGAGGAGGATGAGGGGGAAGAGATGAAGAGGGGAGGAGGAGGAGGAGGAGGAGGAGGAGGAGGAGGAGGAGGAGGAGGGCGAAGAAGATAGGGAGAAGGAGGAGGAGGAGGAGGAGAAGGAAAAGGAAGAGGAGGAGGAGGAGGAGGAGGAGGAGGAGGAGGGAGGAGGAGGAGGAGGAAGGACGAGGAAACAGGGAAGATGGAGAAGGTTGTGCCCTTGGGATTCCAGAGGACACAGTGGGGCCTCTCAGGGATTCGGGGGGGGGTGAAGATTCCAAGGTGCTCTTGGGGACCAGAAGGGGGGACGAGGTCTGTTGCCACGATCAGGCTCCCTTAAGCCAGGTTCTGGGAACTACTAAGCTGGGCTAGGCGCTAGGCCAGAATACACCAAAACACAGCAGATCAAGCCAGTCTATGAAACGACCAAGTCACAAACCTTGATGCTCACACAATCCCGTAGTTGTGCGAACAGGATGTTTCGGACTGGGTCGCTCTGATAGGAACAGGCGCGTGAAAGGCGTGGTAGAATGGGCGGGCGGGCACGATGGCCATCTCTGAGGCTCTCGGAAGCGGGTAGGGCGTCCGCCGAAAATGAGCAGGACTGCGCCTGAGGAGGGAGGACGGAGGGAGGTGGGAAGAGGATGAATGCCCCTCCCATAGAGTCCTTCCCATTGCGCTGAGTTGTGTAGCGTGTCATAGCTATAGCGGACCTGGAACTCCAAAAAAGACACCACCGTGTTATGCGCAGTCGAACACGAGGAGCTTTGTACAGGCGGTTGAGCAGGAGGATGAGCAGGAGGAAAAGGAAGAGGAAGGAGTACGACGACGAAAAGCAGCAGCAGCTGCAGCAGCAGCAGGAACTGAAGTGGAAAGAGCGGGAGGAGCAGGAAGACCAGGAAGAGAGGGGTGAGGAGCAAGGCGACAGCGACGAGGAAGGAGTCGATCAAGACATGTGGCCCGCGCTGGGGCGAGAGCACCAGGCTGAACGACAGGAGCAGAGCCCCGATCCTATACCGAGGCCAAAGCTGCGGCGTGAGTGCCATGCTGCGAGAACCGAGAACGTTCAGGTCAGAAACACACATCGCAAACCAAGTCGTACCAACCCTGCTCAACAAAAAAGCATTCGCGGAGGGGGGCGCGCGACTCCAAGGCCGTCTTCGGGGGAGCGAGGGAGATACGAGTCATATGAAATCACTGTCAAAGGAGAAGGGCTTGAGAACCAGGCCGTCTGTCGAAGGAATAAACAGAAAGAGGGCGGGAAGCGGGAGGGAGGGAGGGAGCGAAAAGCAAGACGTCTCGGTGGCCTCAGAAAGCAAGAGGCCAAGTAAAAAAGGGCATGGGCCACACATGGGTCGCCAACCATAACCGCGCTCTAGAAATACCCCCTTCGACGACGAGAAGACAGCGACGGCTGCTGCGAAAAGGAAGACGACAAAGATGGCAGAGACGACATGAATGGCAACGACAACAGATATGACACACGTGGCGCAGACAGCAAAAACTACAGAGACGACAAGCGTCACAAATCAACAACGGCCACAGAGAGACCCACAACGACAAGACAATAAGACGACAAACATGCTGGGACAAGACGACGCCGCCGCCGACGACGATGACGCCGCCACCGCCACCGCCGACGACGACGACAACGCCGACGCCGCCGTCGGCCCTGTCGGCGCTGTCGCCGCCGCTGCCGACACGCCGCGCGTCGGCTGCTGGCCGCTGCCCTCCGACCCGGTCCGACGCGCGCGGATAGGATAGCCCAGAATCGACTCGATAGAAGTCGGACCGGCGGAAATCGGCAGCCGAGTCGGGAGAAGACGAATCGGCGGAAATCGACAGGCCAGCACGCCTCCGATAACAAATTGGAGCCCACAGCGGAATCCCAGGCCGAACCGAATCGGAATCGGAAGCCACCGAGCCCGAATCGAGCCGAAGGCGCCGAGACCGAGCCGAAGGGGAGGAAGCCACACAGAGATCGACATCGAACCGAATCGACGGAGCCGACGCCGAGCCCTGCGCGGCCGGGGGCCTCCCGCGCGCTGCCCCGCGACCCGCGGCTGCCGCGGGGAGCCTCGCCGGCGGCGCCCCCGAGCAGCGCCTCGCCGGGAGCCCCGCCGGCGCCGGGCGGCGGCGCGGCGCCCTCCTGGGCCGCGGGGCGGCACGCTCCCCAGGAGGCAGCGAGCGCATGGAAGAGATCAAGACGGAGGCTTTTCACTGTCTTCGGCCTCTATAGGGGCCCTCGCTGGGCCCCAGGACCGTCGAAAAACGACTCGGGATGAGACACCGGCCCCAGGGGATGGATCGAGACTTCGGGGGACCCCGCATTAAAAAAAACACGACATCGAATCAATGGGTCCGCGCCGAGGGCGCGCGGCGAGCGGCGGCGGGAGCGCCGGGGGGCTAATCCCAGGAGGTCTCCGTCGAACGGCTGCAGGGGTACCGTAACCTGGAGATCCAGCGCACTGGACAAAAAAATCGGGACTACGGTCGTTTCGCCCTTTTCGGCCTCTGGAGGCCCTCGCCGGGCCCCGGGACTGTGAACAAAACGACCCAGGATGAAACGCCGGTCCCTGGGAAGGGGTCGGGACCTCCGGGGACCCCGCACTGAAAAAAACACGACATCGGATCTCTGAGAAGCGTACACGATCACGGTGCCATTTAGCAACGCTGAGCAGAAGTAAGCCAAGGATCAAGCCAGATTGAGCTGGTTTCGGCGGGATCCAGCCGGATTCCCAGACCCACGACGTAGTGATTTTGTTCACGACGTCGACCCCCAGAGGTCCCGGGACCGGTTTTTCGTCCTGAGTCGTTTTTGACTGTCCCGAGGCCCAGGAAGGGCCCCCGGAGGCCGAAAATGGCGAGAAACCTCCCGTCGCGATTTTTTCACAATGCGAGGAGGTCTGGGTTGATCAGCGGGATAAAGCAGACTTGGATCCTTTGTTCGATCCTGGGCATACCGGCGCCGACCCCGAATTTACTCCCAGGGGCTGCGTCCGAACGAGCTGGCCCCTCCCGCCACAGGCCGGATGGATCCACGGCTCCACCGATGGCGCACGCTCGGGCCCCCGCCTGGGGGAGGCCCTCGGAGACACGGAGCGCCTCGACGCCACACGAGCGGCGCGGGGGCCCGGGGGAGGTCAAGAATCGAGCCCCACGCCACGAAGCTCTACACACAGACACCCGCCGACGAGTCTCTCTTGTGGCTTCAGGGAGGGTGGGGGTGCATGAGATCTCTCTCTCGCAGTGTTCTACACACCGCCAGCCTCCCCCGAGGCCGAGGAACAATCCGCTGGGGGGGGTATGTGCACATATCCGCCACCGTGCCGCGAGGCACGAGTTGGATTGTCCTCAGAACCCTTCAGCCCTCCGTCCTCAGTCCTGAGCGCATGGATATGAGAAGGCCTGGAGCCAAAATTCCCAATTCTCAAAGGGCTTGAAGCGTCGTCCTTGGCCTCCTGGGCCTCGGCGAGTGCTGTCGCGTGACTCCTTCGGGACCGAACGGACCTCAAGACGGGCCAAAAGGCCAAGACGCCCCAAAAGAGCTCCAAGGAGCCCCCCAAGAGAGCCCCGAGAGGCCAACATCATGTAGTTTCTGTCGGCCGCCTTGGACAGGTTCTAGCCTTCTCGCCTTTTCGGGCCGTCGACGCTCCAAGGCAGGCCAAGAGGCCCCCAAGACCTCCCCACACGGCCCAAGAGGCCCCCAAAAGGAACCCCAGACGGCCCAACAGGTCCCCGAGACAGGCCATGTCGATCAGAGGGACATGATCGCGAGAGAGTACGCGATGCATGGTATAGCAGGGCATAGCATGGCATAGAAGAGCACGGGCACAGCCGACGTCGTCGCGTAG
Source organism: Prorocentrum cordatum (assembly GCA_963575745.1). Taxonomy (NCBI): domain Eukaryota; class Dinophyceae; order Prorocentrales; family Prorocentraceae; genus Prorocentrum; species Prorocentrum cordatum. Next base: position 444,925 of record CAUYUJ010002758.1, read on the forward strand.
CGGGAACGCACTTCTGAAAGCACTGAAAACCTTCGGCGGCATCCTGTGTACAGATCAATAAGAAGAAGAGGCCAGGACATCTCTGGCGCCTTCGGGGGAGAGCAGAGTCGTAATCAGAGTGCGATATCGTGGACTGAGGCAGACGGAAAAGGAGAGAGCAGGGAGCGAGGCAGCGAAGGAAGAGAAGGAAGGAAAAAGGCAGGAGAGACCAAAGAGAAAGGTGAGGGCGAGCACGAGAAAGGAAGAGCCGCTGATAACACCAACAACAGCGATTTCCACGGCACTCGAGGGTACCGCCACCGTCCTCGTCGCTGTCATTGTCGTCCTCCTCTTCGGGGTTCAGCTTCTGATCGGCCTGGGCAAGGGAGGTCGGGGGCGGCCAAGAGGGGGGCGTCCAACAGGGGGGGACAGCCAGACAGACAGGCGCCGATGTGCGCCCCTGGGGGCGGCCCTCTCTAAGAGCTCGGATGTCGTACTACATGGTTATTTTACCATCGCGAGCGTGTACTATTGGCTCCACTGGTACAATCCTTCCCATGAGTTTGAACATGCAGCGTCGTAACAAGAAGGGGCGCGTTTGCCTCGCAGACGTGTGTGCGAAACCCATCACCTCGGCCATAGTTTGTGTAATTTGTACATAAATTCCAAAAACTCGTCTGTCTTGCTCAGCGGGTCTCCAGTCCCATGGTGAAAGTTGTCGCAAATACTCCGCCAGAGACAATATCGATGCATGAACTCATAACGCTGCTCCACTTCAACCCTCGACAACTTCGTGCAGCTTGGATTGGGGAATATTGATTTTCATTCCACAGTTTGGTTCCCAAAAGTATCCAGCACCAAACCTATGCAACTTGTTCCGTCCTTCGCATCGATGAACACATCGATTTGTGTCTGAATACACGAGATTAGACCGTCATTTGTGACCTACTCAGCAGGGGGGGGGGGGGGGCGCAAATCATGGCTGGCGGCATGTGCGAGTCCCAGGGAGTGGGGCAGGGACGTAGTGAAATAAGGAGAGGCGCCATGAAATCTGAGGAAATATCATGGCCCCCGCCATGATATTCCCCCCCCTCAGTCATCACCCCCCTCTTGGCCGCCCCCGAGGAGGAAGGGGTTGTAGAAAATCAAGGCGGTGGGCGGGACGCCAGGACGGCGGGACGGCGGGGGCAGGGGGAGAGGGGACAGAGGACGAGGGGGGCAAGAGGGCGAGGGAGCCCGAGGGGGCGAGAGCGGCGAGGGGACGAGAGGGCGGAGGGGACGAGAGGCCGCGGAGAGCGGAGGGAGGGAGGGCCGAAGGGGGCACGAAGAACGAGGGGCGGGGGCCCACGGGCCCGGACCTCCCAGGAGGGCCAAGAAAAAAAACAGCACCCGCACCACGACGTCCGAAGTCCCGTCGAGGTCCAGAAGCAGCCTGGACAGGTCTTCAGGTCTGGGGGGGGGCCTTTTGGCAGCGCTCTGGAAGGTCAGGGGAGGGCCCCCCCCCGGGTCGTCTCTCGACGGCCCCTCCCGGGCGACGACGACGACGACGACTTTTAACAAGGACCTCTGCCTGAATTCGGAAAGCCGCTGGCAACGGCCTTAGGGCGCTCCCAGGCACGTGTCTACCGTGTTGTCAAATATTCCGCGTGGGCAGATGCCTGCGAGATCCGCGAGCACGCGACTCGACAACAGGGTGGGCCAGGTCCCCGCTGGGGTAGACAAAGGTGCTGGCGAGCACAAGAGAAGCGCAAAGCGAAGACCGAGGACCAAGCTCCTCAACAATACAGAAAGGTCAAAACTTCTTGGAATGCTTACCCTAGCCAGTGAGTCTCCAATCTTCAAGGGTGTCCCTCGTCGGGTGGGTGCAGCGCCGGGCGAGCCCTCGAACTTGGCCGTGGCTCGAGTAGCACTTACACTTCAGACAAACAGTCAAAAACGGCGCCACCGCTGCGCTCCAAAAAAATTATCCTGGCGAAGGACACAACCATATGCAATCGTGAATAACGCTTTGTGGGTGCCGCTTTCGGTGGGGCTCCTTATGGGGCCACGAAAGGCGTGCCACGAAACGCTGTCCTGGGCGTACGGGACGCATGAGGGCGGTAGCACTGGGGCCTTCGGTGGAGCTCCCTATGGGGCCACGAAACGTGTGAGGGGTGTGCCGAAATGGGTGCGGCGCCGCCATGCGAACGCAGCCACTGGGGCCTTCGGTGGAGCTCCCTATGGGGCCACGAAGCGTGTGAGGGGTGTGCCGAAATGGGTGCGGCGCCGCCATGCGGACGCAGCCACTGGGGCCTTCGGTGGAGCTCCCTATGGGGCCACGAAACGTGTGAGGGGTGTGCCGAAATGGGTGCGGCGCCGCCATGCGAACGCAGCCACTGGGGCCTTCGGTGGAGCTCCCTATGGGGCCACGAAACGTGTGAGGGGTGTGCCGAAATGGGTGCGGCGCCGCCAACGCGGCCACTGGGGCCTTCGGTGGAGCTCCCTATGGGGCCACGAGACGTGTGAAGGGTGTGCCGAAATGGGTGCGGCGCCGCCATGCGACGCAGCCACTGGGGCCTTCGGTGGAGCTCCCTATGGGGCCACGAAACGTGTGAGGGGTGTGCCGAAATGGGTGCGGCGCCGCCATGCGAACGCAGCCACTGGGGCCTTCGGTGGAGCTCCCTATGGGGCCACGAAACGTGTGAGGGGTGTGCCGAAATGGGGGGCGCCGCCATGCGAACGCAGCCACTGGGGCCTTCGGTGGAGCTCCCTATGGGGCCACGAAACGTGTGAGGGGTGTGCCGAAATGGGGGCGGGCCGCCATGCGGACGCAGCCACTGGGGCCTTCGGTGGAGCTCCCTATGGGGCCACGAAACGTGTGAGGGGTGTGCCGAAATGGGTGCGGCGCCGCCATGCGGAACGCGGCCACTGGGGCCTTCGGTGGAGCTCCCTATGGGGCCACGAAACGTGTGAGGGGTGTGCCGAAATGGGTGCGGCGCCGCCATGCGACGCAGCCACTGGGGCCTTCGGTGGAGCTCCCTATGGGGCCACGAAACGTGTGAGGGGTGTGCCGAAATGGGTGCGGCGCCGCCATGCGCGCAGCCACTGGGGCCTTCGGTGGAGCTCCCTATGGGGCCACGAAACGTGTGAGGGGTGTGCCGAAATGGGTGCGGCCGCCATGGACGCAGCCACTGGGGCCTTCGGTGGAGCTCCCTATGGGGCCACGAAACGTGTGAGGGGTGTGCCGAAATGGGTGCGGCGCCGCCATGCCACGCGGCCACTGGGGCCTTCGGTGGAGCTCCCTATGGGGCCACGAACGTGTGAGGGTGTGCCGAAATGGGTGCGGCGCCGCCATGCAGCACTGAGGGGTGGAGCTCCTATGGGGCCACGAAACGTGTGAGGGTGTGCCGTGCGGCGCCGCCATGCGAACGCAGCCACTGGGGCCTTCGGTGGAGCTCCCTATGGGGCCACGAAGCGTGTGAGGGGTGTGCCGAAATGGGTGCGGCGCCGCCATGTGAACTGGGGCCTTCGGTGGAGCTCCTATGGGGCCACCGTGTGAGGGGTGTGCCGAAATGCCATGCGAACGCAGCCACTGGGGCCTTCGGTGGAGCTCCCTATGGGGCCACGAAACGTGTGAGGGGTGGGAGGAGGGAGGAGGGAGGAGGCGGAGGAGGAGGAAGGAAGGAAGGAGAGGAGACGCGGGGCACCGTCTCTTCAAAACGAGGACCCAACACCACAGGATGGTTGGGAACAAATTGATTATGAAAGAATTCCCCTGGAGGCTGGGGCTCGACCGTTTCCGATTGAATTCCCATTCAAGAACAAATAGATTATTAAGGAATTCCTCTGGAGGCTGGGACTCGACCGTTTCCGATTGAATTCCCATTGAAAAGCAAATAAAATATTAAGGCATTCCTCTGGCGGCTGGGACTCGACCATTTCCTACGGAATTCCTATTCAAAAATTATCCTGGCGAAGGACACAACCATATGCAATCGTGAATAACGTTTTGTGGGTGCCGCTTTCGGTGGGGCTCCTTATGGGGCCACGAAAGGCGTGCCACGAAACGCTGTCCTGGGCGTACGGGACGCATGAGGGCGGTAGCACTGGGGCCTTCGGTGGAGCTCCCTATGGGGCCACGAAAGCGTGTGAGGGTGTGCCGAAATGGGTGCGGCGCCGCCATGCGAACGCAGCACTGGGGCCTTCGTGGAGCTCCCTATTGAAGCGTGTGAGGGGTGTGCCGGCGCGGTGCGGAACGCAGCCACTGGGGCCTTCGGTGGGAGCTCCCTATGGGGCCACGTGCGGGGGTGTGCCGAAATGGGTGCGGCGCCGCCATGCGAACGCAGCCACTGGGGCCTTCGGGGCCACGAAACGTGTGAGGGGTGTGCCAGAATGGGGCTGGAACCGCATGCGGGCGCAGCCACTGGGCCTTCGGTGGAGCTCCCTATGGGGCCACGAAACGTGTGAGGGGTGTGCCAGAATGGGGGGTGGAACCGCATGCGGGCGCAGCCACTGGGGCCTTCGGTGGAGCTCCCTATGGGGCCACGAAACGTGTGAGGGGTGTGCCGAAATGGGTGGGGGCATGCGAACGCAGCCACTGGGGCCTTCGGTGGACTCCTATGGGGCCACGAAACGTGAGGGGTGTGCCGAAATGGGTGCGGCGCGCCATGCGAACGCAGCCACGGGCCTTCGGTGGAGCTCCCTATGGGGCCACGAAACGTGTGAGGGGTGGTGCCCGAATGGGTGCGGCGCCGCCAGGGCGGACGCAGCCACAGGGCCTTCGGTGGAGCTCCCTAGGGCCACGAAACGTGTGAGGGGTGTGCCGAAATGGTGTGGGGCCGCATGCGAACGCAGCCACTGGGGCCTTCGGTGGAGCTCCCTATGGGGCCACGAAACGTGTGAGGGGTGTGCCGAAATGGGTGCGGCGCCGCCATGCGGACGCAGCCTCTGGGGCCTTCGGTGGAGCTCCCTATGGGGCCACGAAACGTGTGAGGGGTGTGCCGAAATGGGTGCGGCGCCGCCATGTGGCCACTGGGCCTTCGGTGGAGCCCTATGGGGCCACGAAACGTGTGAGGTGTGCCGAAATGGTGCGGCGCCGCCATGCGGACGCAGCCTCTGGGGCCTTCGGTGGAACCCTATGGGGCCACGAAACGTGTGAGGTGTGCCGAAATGGGTGCGCGCCGCCATGTGCCACTGGGGCCTTCGGTGGAGCTCCCTTGGGCCACGAAACGTGTGAGGGTGTGCCGGAATGGGTGCGGCGCCGCCATGTGGACGCGGCCACTGGGGCCTTCGGTGGAGCTCCCTATGGGGCCACGAAACGTGTGAGGGGTGGGAGGAGGGAGGAGGGAGGAGGCGGAGGAGGAGGAAGGAAGGAAGGAAGGAGAGGAGACGCGGGGCACCGTCTCTTCAAAACGAGGACCCAACACCACAGGATGGTTGGGAAATACAGCTGTGCTCGAGGGCCCCGCGGGAGGACGCATCGAGCCCGCTGATCTCCGAGCACACTCCAGCGGCTGGCGCCACCGTGCCCCGCCTGACTGTGTCACACTTCCTACACAAGAGAAGGCCGCGCAGCCACTCCCACTCGGGCCCAGGAGGGGGGGTAAGCTCGGGGCGCTCCGGGCGAGGAGGACGGACCAGTTCGACCTCAGCCGGGTCTGAGCGTGACCAGAGTGGGAGGTGGGGCTGCTGCCAGACTACGATCTTGTCCAGAAACAGTGATCCCCCGCTTGAGCTCATTCTCCCCACGGGGTGACCACGTCGGACGCATTGCAGCACCAGTACCAGCCGCCTTGTCAGCAGCTTGGTTCCAAAGGCGCGCCCGCCGCTCCGAAAACTCCAAACCTCCCTCGTCTGGGTATAGGTGAGCCGTAACTTTGCGCACGGCTTGAACTGCCCTCGCACCTTGCTGATACAAGTGCGCCGTCCCCGCAGAAGGCCTGAAATAACGAAGCTGCTGCTCGAAGTCTTGACCACACTGCTTGACCACACTAAGGCAATCCCTGCACACGTCAGACATGCCGACCAGCTGTGCAGAGCTCATAGCTACAGTCTGAAACTCCGCTGCTTGGGGGGAGGCCACAATCGGGGGGGGGCAAGATCGATCAGCCTGCCTTCAACCGCGCCGCCCGCCGAGAGTTGTGTCACCCCCAATCTGAAGTTCAGGAATAAGATGTCTCGATCGGATCTTCGCAAGAACGACATCAGAACACAATCGCTTGCAATCCACATTAGCGCTCGTCGCATTTTCCCTTTCAAGGGCTCTAAGGCAAGCACGAAACAGCATGCCCTTGAGGAGCGCAGGCGATATATACGTTCAAATGATAACAAAATCTCTCATAGCCCAGGATCTACATGTTGAACCGACAGGCGTAAAGCAGAGAGAGGTCCCCGAACCTTTCTCCAATCCTTGCACTCCTGGTCCTGGAAACCAACCTCCCACGCTTCCCTTATCTCCTGGAACGACAGGGCATACGGGTATAAATGTGTGTGAGCGCAGTCCAGATCTCTTTCGAATATCTCAGGATCAGAGCCACTGCGCATCTCCAGGACGGATCGTCCTCTGGAACAATTAACATGGAAAGCGATGTTCCTGCGGCCTGAGGTCGGAGAACCTTCCCAGCCGACTGTCGAATCTACAGCAACTCACGATCGGACACTCCGTGCACGAAAGCACCGTACTCGACACACGGCAGACCCCTGTTACGAAGATACCCTTGGAACATGTTCAAAGACTTCCCACGAGCTCGGATTTTGCCGGCTTGACGTTTGAGAGTCACCACCCTGAGCCCAACTTGTTTGGATCACCTTCATATTCTCCTTGGCCGTCCTGCAGTATCATCGATACACAAAGTCGTAGCACGGTCCACCGCAGGTCCAGCCAATTCACCTAAGGAGCGCTGAGGCAACATCTGTATCCGAGCATAAGAAAGTCCCCTTCTCCCTGGACACGTCACAGCTAAGCTCATCTACAAAAACCTGTCAAAGCGTCGCACGACGATTGTTTTAAGACTGTTGGCTCCTTTTCTGCGCGCGTGTCATCCAACATGTGTATCCCAAGCCCCCCTCTTCGTGTTCGAACATGCCCCCTTGGGGAGGTAGATGTCCTTGCCCGCCATGGGTTATTGGCACTGGCCTTTAAACAAGAGGGGGCGTCGAAGGAGGAAGACAGGGAGGAAGGGAGGAGGGAGGGGAGTTTGGCTATCACCAACTTCACAGCAAACCTGGAGCGCGAGACCCGCACGCGAGACTCATGCACGGAGCGGCCAAACCGCATCACGCAACAACGGAGTCTCCCTTGCACACGTGCCATCCAAGAATGCGTCTCGACGAATGATCGTACGGCAGCCGTTGTCGTCGTAGTTGGGCCTTCATGCACTTGCCTGAAGTACGAGGAATTCTCGAGCGAGAGCGCTGCGGGCGAATCTGGTCAGGGCGCGTGGAGATAAATTGAGGGAGGGATATCGAGTGGCATCTGTTGTCGTCGCAGTTGGGACTCCACCAATCCAAGCGACTGCGAGGATGTCCCAGACGAAAGCGCCATTCCAAAGAGCAGGACAACGCGCCTCGAGGTGTCCCGAGGAAACGTCGAACGGGCCGTTGTCGTCGCAGTTGTGCCGTCACCAACTGAACTAAATTGCGAAGAAATTCCGAACGACAACCGACCAGGGCGCGCTGAATTCAAGTTGAGGGGAGGTGTCTAGCGGCAGCCGTTTTCGTGGTAGCTGGGCCTTCACCAACCAGAGTTGATGGCAAGGCAGTCCAAGGCAAGAGCACGATTCGAGGCGTCTCTGGCCAGACCGCCGCGGAGTGTCCAGAAGAAAAAAACGAAAGTGAGCTGTTGTGGTTGCAGTTGGGCCTTCATCAACCTGACTCCATTGCGAGGTGGTCTCAAGCGAGAGCGCCGCGGGTGCATCTGAACACGACGCGTGGGAGCTAATTGAAAGGAAACTGAATCGAACGGCAACCGTTGGCACCGTTCTTAGAGACGGAGGCGTTCCTGGCCAAGAAACGCGCCTCAGAGTGTGCCCCGAGGAGGCGTCGAACGGAAGCCGTTGTCGCCGTAGTTGGGCCTTCACCTACGCGGCTGACTTGCAACATCCCCAACGAGAGCGCCACGGGCGCATCTGACCAGGGCGCGTGGGAGTACTTGGAGGGAAAAAATCGGCGGCAGCCGTTGTCGTCGTGGTTCAGTCTCGGACGGGAATGCCTCTCCTGAGAGCAAGGGCGTTTCGAGCCAAGGCACCTCGGAGTAAATGGCGCGGCGGTATCGAACAGGAGACGTTGTCGTCGTAGTTGGGCCTGTGTATCAACTGCACTAAATTGCGAGGTGGTCTCGAGCGAAGTGGCCGAATGCGCATCTAACCACCGCGCGAGGGAATGAACTGACGGGAAGCATCGAACGACAGCCGATGTCGTCACATTTGGACCTTCACCAACCCAAGTGAGTTGCGAAGAAGTCTCCAACGAAGGGGCCATTTCTGCAAACGGGGGCGCCTGTGGCCACGACGCCTCAAAGCGTGTCCCGGGGAAACATCGAGGAAATGATATTGTCGGTGCAAGTGGGCCTTCACGAACTTGACCAACTGGGGTCACTCTGGCCATGGCGTCCCCAAGTAAACTGGAACATGCCAACAATGTAAATAGCAGTTATAACCGTAATCGTAACACGACTTCTAGTAGCCGTTGCAGTGGTAGTCGCAATAGAAGTGGTGGAAATAATAACAATAGTAAGTCGTAGTCGTAGTCCTACGAGTTGTACAAAAAGTAGTAGTCGTCGTCGTCGTAGTAGTAGTAGCAGTAGTACTAATAGTGATAGCAATAGTAACAGTCGCAATAGAAATAGTAGTAGTTGCAGTAGTAGTGATAGTAGTAGCAGTATGTCGTAAGTGTAATAGTGATCGTAGTAGTAGAAATAATAATGGTAGGCGGTGGTAATCATAGTAGTAGCTGTAGTTGTGGTAGGCGTCTTCGCAGTGGCAGTAACACGAAAGTAATGGCAATGGTGATTGTAGTAAGTAGTAGTAGTAGTAGTAGTAGTAGTAGTAGTAGTAGTAAAAGTAAAAGTAAAAGTAAAAGTAAAAGTAAAAGTAAAAGTAAAAGTAAAAGTAAAAGTAGTAGTAATCGTAGTAAGTAGCAGTAATAAAAACAATAGTAATGATACCAGAAGCGGTAGTAAGAGTAATAGTAGTAGTTGTAGTAGTCGTGGTAATAGTGGTTAAAATATTGGTAGCAGTGGTAGTAGTAGTAGTAATAGTAGTAGTAGTAGTAGTAGTAGTAGTAGTAGTAGTAGTAGTAGTGTAGTAGTAGTAGTAGTAGTAGTAGTCGCAGTAGTCGTAGTAGTCGTAGTAGTTGTGGTGGTGAAAATGGTAATAGCAGCCTGAACACTAGTATTACCACGAATACGAGTAGTAGTAGTAGTAGTAGTAGTAGTAGTAGTAGTAGTAGTAGTAGTAGTAGTAGTAGTAATAGTGGCACATCTACAAGTAGTATTACCAGCACCGGCAGCAGTAGTAGTAGCAACGGGCAAAACTAGTAATAGCAGTAGTACTAGATGTAGAAGTTGTAGTAGCTGTAGTAGTTATAGTCGTAGTAGTAGTAGTAGTAGTAGCAACAGTAGTAGTAGTAGTAGTAATAGTAGTAGAAGAAGCAGTCGTAGTATTAGTGGTAGTAGTAGTAGTAGTAGTAGTAGTAGTAGTAGTGGTAGTAATGGTACTAATGGTAGTAGTAGTAGTAGTAGTAGCAGTAGTATTAGCAGTAGTGGTAGTAGTAGTAGTAGTAGTAGTAGTAATAGAAGTGGTAGTGGTAATGGTAGCAGTAGCAGTAGTAGTAGTAGTAGTACTACTACTACTACTACTAGTGGTGGTGTACTAGTAGTCGTAGTATAGTAGTAGTAGTAGTAGTAGTAGTAGTAGGTGGTAGTAGTAGTAGTATGGTAGTAGTAGTAGTAGTATTAATAGTAGGTAGTAGTAGTAGTAATAGTTGTATAGTTAGTGGTGGTAGTAGTAGTCGTAGTAGTAGTACTAGTAGCAGTAGTAGTAGTATAGTTGTACATATAGTAGTAGTTGTAGTAGTAGTTGTAGTAGTAGTAGTAGCAGTAGTAGTAGTAGTACTACTTACTACTACTACTACTACTACTACTACTACTACTAGTAGTAGTAGTAGTAGTAGTAGTAGTGGTAGTAGTAGTAGTAGTAGTAGTAGTGGTAGTGGTAGATGTAGTAGTAGCTGTAGTAGTAGTAGTCGTCGTCGTCGTCGTCGTCGTCGTCGTCGTCATCGTCGTCGTAGTCGTTGTCGTCGTCGTCGTCGCCGTAGTAACACAGTCGTCTTCCGATTCCATTCATAAATGTCAAAGGGCGCGTGGAAGCCCGCAGGTCAGGGTCGCAACCTTCTTCGGCCTGGGACGGACTGGAGCGAGCCCATCCAAAAGAACGAAACTAGAACATAGCAGAACAGGGAGAGGAAATGGCCCAGGGCGTGCGGAAGGATAAAACAAAAAACACAGTATCCTGGCGAAGGACCCAACCAAATGCAATTGTGAATAACGCTTTGTGGGTGCCGCTTTCGGTGGGGCTCCTTATGGGGCCACGAAAGGCGTGCCACGAAACGCTGTCCTGGGCGTACGGGACGCATGAGAGCGGTAGCACTGGGGCCTTCGGTGGAGCTCCCTATGGGGCCACGAAACGTGTGAGGGGTGTGCCGAAACGGGTGCGGCGCCGCCATGCGAGAGCAGCCATTGGGGCCTTCGGTTGAGCTCGTGAGGGGTGTGCCGAAATGGGTGCGGCGCCGCCATGCGAACGCAGCCACTGGGGCCTCCGGTGGAGCTCCCTATGGGGCCACGAAACGGGTGAGGGGTGTGCCGAAATGGGTGCGGCGCCGCCATGCGAACGCAGCCACTGGGGCCTTCGGTGGAGCTCCCTATGGGGCCACGAAACAGGGGTGTGCCGAAATGGGTGCGGGCCGCCATGCGGACGCAGCCACTGGGGCCTTCGGTGGAGCTCCCTATGGGGCCACGAAACGTGTGAGGGGTGTGCCGAAATGGGTGCGGCGCCGCCATGCGAACGCAGCCACTGGGGCCTTCGGTGGAGCTCCCTATGGGGCCACGAAACGTGTGAGGGGTGTGCCGAAATGGGTGCGGCGCCGCCATGCAACGCAGCCACTGGGGCCTTCGGTGGAGCTCCCTATGGGGCCACGAAACGTGTGAGGGGTGTGCCGAAATGGGTGCGGCGCCGCCATGCGAACGCAGCCACTGGGGCCTTCGGTGGAGCTCCCTATGGGGCCACGAAGCGTGTGAGGGGTGTGCCGAAATGGGTGCGGCGCCGCCATGCGAACGCAGCCACTGGGGCCTTCGGTGGAACTCCCTATGGGGCCACGAAACGTGTGAGGGGTGTACCGAAATGGGTGCGGCGCCGCCATGCGAACGCAGCCACTGGGGCCTTCGGTGGAGCTCCCTATGGGGCCACGAAACGTGTGATGGGTGTGCCGAAATGGGTGGGGCGCCGCCATGTGGACGCGGCCACTGGGGCCTTCGGTGGAGCTCCCTATGGGGCCACGAAACGTGTGAGGGGTGTGCCGAAATGGGTGCGGCGCCGCCATGTGGACGCGGCCACTGGGGCCTTCGGTGGAGCTCCCTATGGGGCCACGAAACGTGTGAGGGGTGTGCCGAAATGGGTGCGGCGCCGCCGTGTGGACGCGGCCATTGGGGCCTTCGGTGGAGCTCCCTATGGGGCCACGAAACGTGTGAGGGGTGTGCCGAAATGGGTGCGGCGCCGCCATGCGGACGCAGCCACTGGGGCCTTCGGTGGAGCTCCCTATGGGGCCACGAAACGTGTGAGGGGTGTGCCGAAATGGGTGCGGCGCCGCCATGTGGACGCGGCCACTGGGGCCTTCGGTGGAGCTCCCTATGGGGCCACGAAACGTGTGAGGGGTGTGCCGACATGGGTGCGGCGCCGCCATGTGGACGCGGCCACTAGGGCCTTCGGTGGAGTTCCCTATGGGACCACGAAACGTGTGAGGGGTGGGAGGAGGGATGCGGGAGGAGGCGGAGGAGGAGGAAGGAAGGAAGGAGAGGAGACGCGGGGCACCGTTTCTTCAAAACGAAGACCCAACACCACAGGATGGTTGGGAAAAAATGACTACGAACCAAAGCAGTCGAGCGCGGATCTACCCTTGCCTGACCCCCCGTCTCCCCCTTGGACTGTGAATGCGGGGGTCGGGCACAGGGGTCAAGCAATGGTGGTTTCATGGGCCACGCGTGGGCGATACACCCTCGATTGCTGCGCATGGCGGGGGGGGCCACATGAAGTTCCCCGCCTGCACCCCGGCGCGAGACTCGAGGGTAAACAAAGGACGCGGGGGCCTGGGGATTGGCGACGAAGGCAACGCGCGCCGAGGGCGCATGAAGAAAAGGCTGGAATCATCAAAAGCGGCGAGGTGAGTGTTAAAATCTGCCCAGCCAATCTGACACGCGGAACACTGCGCCTCAACTGTGGGGTTCTTGATAACCAAGGCAAAATGTGAATTCACACTGTGGGGAAGACAACATGTGAATTCACACGTTGGAAAGAAAAGAAAATGTAAATACACACGTTGGAACGAAAGGAAAATATAATTTCACAGTTTGGAATGCAGTACACGATTATGTGAGATGGGGACAGAATGTGAATTCACATGTTGGGAAAAGCGGAGCATGGATTCACATTCTGAACAAAAAGAAAAATGAGTTCACAATTTGGGAGAATGGCGGGGCCCGTTCCGAATCTGTCTGAAGGGTCACACTGTTTGGGAACATACGCGATCCGCAATCGCACAGTCAAGACACACTTGTACTCCGCTTCGCCGCCCCACGCGCGACATGCCAGAACGCCCGAACGCATGAACGACAATGGATGGACGGCGCGTTTGCCCGCGCGGGCGGCGCGCGAGCGCGAACGACTGGCCCGCACGACCGCCAACATTGGATATCAATCATACCCAATCATATACATTAGCGATATATTGAGCACACATGGGCCATTCAGCCCACATTGCCGACCCCCTCTTGCGGACCCCATCTTTCGCCGTGAGATCCCTCCCACACTGCGCAAAGTTGGCTCGCGGGCCGGGCGGCGCAGTTCGCGCCTGCATCCAGCTTTGAACAACACGGGGGGGCGGGGAGGGAGGGGCGGGGGGAAAGGCGCGGCGCGGCGCGCGCTGGCTTCGCGCTCGTCTCTGCGGGTTCCGAAACGCGGCCAGCGCGAAACAGCAGCTCGCGCGTACGTTCCAGTCGCGTCCTCGGGCGTAGTCGCTCGCGTCAACGGTGTTTTTTTGTTTCCCTCGCGCTGGAGTTAGATAGTACAACGTAACGGTCATGTGTACAGTCGACGTTGCCGCTCTACGTTGACGCGCGCGTGCTTCGGCGCGACGCGGCACGGGGGTGTCCTCGCTGTGTCGCGACAATGGGCGGAACGCAGCGCCCTGCCAGCCGCCGCTGCCAGCGCGGGAACGCCCCCGGGCGTGCAACGGTCCCCTAGAAACCGCGCAGAAACCGCTAGAACCCGTCTAGAAAGTGGTTTAGAAACCTATATGATTTACACAGGAAAAATTGAATCCATTGAAAAATAATTCTGTTATCTTTCAAGGTGCCCACCGGGATCTATGTAAATCGTGGCGGTTTCTCGACCAGTTCACGAGCGGTTTCTACACGGTTTCTACACGGTTTCCAAGAAAGTAGCGCACACGCCGCGCGGCGTCGCTTCAGGGCGACGCCGCAGCAGTCGCGCCGACTATGGTCGCGCGCTGCTATCTCGTGCGTGCGACAAGGAAAGCGGCGGGCATGCCGAGCGGCGTCGTTCGGGGAAAGATATCCCTCATCGAACGATTCCATTGGGAAAACGTGCCTGGAAGTAGTGGTAGTAGTAGTAGTAGTAGTAGTAGTAGTAGTAGTAGTAGTAGTAGTAGTAGAAGTCGTAGTAGTAGTAGTAGTAGTAGTAGTAGTAGTAGTAGTAGTTAGTACGTAGTCTAGTAGTAGTAGTAGTAGTAGTAGTAGTAGTAGTAGTAGTAGTAGTAGTAGTAGTAGAAGTCGTAGTAGTAGTAGGTAGTAGTAGTAGTAGTAGTAGTAGTAGTAGGAGTAGTAGTAGTAGTAGTAGTAGTAGTAGTAGTAGTAGTAGTAGTAGTAGTAGTAGTAGTAGTAGTAGTAGTAGTAGTAGTAGTAGTAGTAATAATAATAGTAGTAGTAGTTGTAATATTAGTAGTAGTAGTAGTGGTGGTGGTGGTAGTAGTAGTGGTAGTAGTGGTAGTAGTAGTAGTAGTAGTAGTCCTAGTAGTCGTCGTAGTAGTAATAGTAGTAGTAGCAGTAGTAGTAGTAGTAGTAGTAGTAGTAGTAGTAGTAGTAGTTAGTAGTAGTAGTAGTAGTAGTAGTTGTAGTAGTAGTAGTAGTAGTAGTGGAAGTAGTAGTAGTAGTAGTAGTAGTAGTAGTAGTAGTAGTCGCAGTCGCAGTCGCAGTGTGGCGGTCGCACACGTACAGGAAATAGTGGTAGCAGCACCATGAGTAGTAGTGTGGCGGTAGCCGCACTACTACTACTACTACTACTACTACTACTACTACTACTACTACTACTACTACTACTACTATTAGCAATAGTAGTAGTAGTAGTAGTAGTAGTAGTAGTAGTAGTGTAATAGTGGTAGCAGTCGTAGTAGTAGTAATCGCAGCAGCAGTAGTAGTAGTAGTAGTAGTAGTAATAGTAGTAGTAGTAGTAGCAGTAATAGTCGCACTAGTAGAAGTAATAATGATAGTAGTAGTAGTAGCCGTAGTCGTAGTAGTAGTAGTAGTTGTTGTTGTAGTAGTAGTAGTGGTAGTAGTAGACGCAGTAGTTGTAGTAGTCGTCGTCGTCGTAGCAATAAAAGTAGTAGTAACAGTAGTAGTGGTAGCAGTAGTAGTAGTACTACTACTACTACTACTACTAGTTCTCGTCGTGGTAGTAGTAATAATGATAGAAGTAGTAGTGATAGGAATAAGGTTAGCAGCAACAATAACATGAGCCAGCATTGACTCCAAATGGATTAGAGGACAGGAGGAGGACGAGAGGAGGATGGGAGGAGGACGAAAGGAGGACGGGAGCAGGACGGGAGGAGGAAGGGAGTAGCAAATTCAAGCAAGCACAAGCAAGCAAGCGGAAGTAAGCAAGCGCAAGCGAGCAATAACAAGCAAGCAAAAGCCAGCGATCAAGTGCAAGCAAGCAAGGGCAAGCAGGAGCAAGCATGCAAGAGCAAGCAAGCAAGCAAGAGCAAGCAAGCGATTGCCAGCGATCAAGTCCAAACAAGCAAGAGCAAGCATAGGACTCGCCATTGGAAACAGCTAGGGAGCGCCATTGGAAAAAAGGGAGGTGCCGTTGGTAAAAAAGGGGGGAGGGGGGGGGCATTGAAAATAAGGGGCGGTGCCATTGGAAAAAGGGGTGGGCTAAAGACCAATTATTTGTGATAAGCTATAGGGCAAGCCAATATGGAGAATAGAAACGCTAATACGAGTACTGGCACCAGTACCAGTACCAGTACGAGCCCTACTGCTAGCACTAGCACTGGTACTTGTACGTAGTAGTCGTACTAATCGTCGTCGTCGTAGTAGTAATAGCAGTAGTAGTAGCAGCAGTAGCAGCAGTAGTAGTAGTAGTAGTAGTCGTCGTAGTAGTAGTGGTAGTAGTAGTAGTAGTGGTAGTAGTGGTAGTAGCAGTAGCAGTAGTAGTAGTAGTAGTAGTAGTAGTAGTAGTAGTAGTAGTAGTAGTAGTAGTAGTAGTAAGTAGTAGTAGTAGTAGTAGTACTGTAGTAGTAGTAGTAGTAGTAGTAGTAGTAGAAGTAGTAGTAGTAGTAGTAGTAGTAGTAGTAGTAGTAGTAGTAGTAGTAGTAGTACTTAAAGTAGTAGTAGTAGTAATAGTAGTAGTAGTAGTAGTAGTAGTAGTAATAGTAGTAGTAGTAGTAGTAGTAGTAGTAGTAGTAGTAGTAAGTAGTAGTAGTAGTAGTAGCAGCAGCAGCAGCAGTAGTAGTAATAGCAGTAGTAGTAGCACCAGTAGTAGTAATCGGAGTAGTAGTAGTAGTAGAAGTAGTAGTAGTAGTAGTAGTAGCCTCGGTGAACCTCCCTCTGAGACCACGACGCGTGTGACGGGTGTGCCAACATTGGCACGGGTACGCCATGCGGACGCTGCCACAGGAGCCGTCGGTGCAGCCCCATCTGAGGCCACGAAACGCGTGAGGTGTGCGCCGAAATGCAGGGTGGAACCACGTGCGGGCGCTGCCACCAGGGCCTTTGGTGGCCGCGAAACGTGGAAGGGGTGCGCCGAAATGGAGGGGGAACTGCATGCGGAACCTGCCACTGGGGCCCTAAGTGGAACACTCCATGGGGCCACGAAACGTGTGAGGGGTGCGCCGACATGGAGGGGGAGCTGCATGCGGACTTGCCACGGGGTCCTTGAATGGAGCACCCTATGGGGTAACGAAACGTGTGAGGGGTGCGCCGAAATGGAGGTGGACCTGCAAGTGGACCCTGCCACTGGAGCCTACGGCGGAGCACCGTATGGGGCCACGAAACGTGTGAGGGGTGCGCCGAAATAGGGATAGAACTGCATGCTGACCCTGCCACTGGGGCCTTCGGCGGAGCACCCTATGGGGCCACGAAACGTGTGAGGGGTGCGCCGAAATGGAGGTGGAACTGCATGCGGACCTTGCCACTGGGGCCTTCGGCGGAGCACCCTATGGGGCCACGAAACGTGTGAGGGGTGCGCCGAAATGGGGATGGAACTGCATGCGGGCCCTGCCACTGGGGTCATCGGCGGAACACAACATGGGGCCACGAAACGTGTGAAGGTGCGCCGACATGGGAGTGGAACTGCATGCGGACCCTGCCACTGGGGCCTTCGGCGGAGCACCCTATGGGGCCACGAAACGTGTGAGGGGTGCGCCGAGATGGGGGTGGAACTGCATGCGGATCCTGTCACGAGGGCCTTCGACGGAGCACCCTATGGGGCCACGAAGTGTGTGAGGGGTGCGCCGAAATGGGGGTGGAACTGCATGCGGACCCTGCCACTGGGGCCTTGGGTGGAGCACCCTATGGGGCCACGAAACGTGTGAGAAGTGCGCCGAAATGGAGGCGGAACTGCATGCGGACCCTGCCACTGGGGCCTTCGACGGAGCACCCTATGGAGCCACGAAACGCGTGACGGGTGTGCCGAAATGGAAGTGGAACTGCATGCGGGCCCTGCCTCTGGGGCCTTGGGCGGAGCACCCTATAGGGCCACGAAACGTGTAAGGGGTGCGCCGAAATGGGGGGGGAACTGCATGCGGACCCTGCCACTGGGGCCTTCGGCGGAGCACCCTATCGGGCCACGAAACGTGTGAGGGGTGCGCCGAAATGGGGGTGGAACTGCATGCGGACCCTGCCACTGGTGCCTTGGGCGGAGCACCCTATGGGGCCACGAAATGTGGAAGGGGTGCGCCGACATGGGGGTGGAACTGCATGCGGACCCTGCCACTGGGGCCTTGGGTGGAGCACCCTATGGGGCCACGAAACGTGTGAGAAGTGCGCCGAAATGGAGGCGGAACTGCATGCGGGCCCTGCCACTGGGGCCTTTGCTGGAGCTCCCTATGGAGCCACGAAACGCTGTAATGGGTGGGTGAAACGCAAGGAGGAGGGAGGAGAGGGAGGAGGAGGGAGGAGAGGGAGGGGGGAGGGGGCAGCGGGAGGTGGGAACGCGGGGCGCTGTCTCTTCAAAACGAGGACCCAACACCACAGGATGGTTGGGAAATAGGACGGGGTAATTAAAAGAGAAACTGCCATAGAGCAGCCTCGTGGCCACCCGAGGGCGGAATCACTCTAGAGAAGCCCTGGATGGGTAGCGCGCAGCCGAGGAGGAGACTGCGGCCACCTCACCATGGGGCCTCCGTCAGTGCGCAAGGGGAGTACACCCCCACAGGTCAGGGATATCAGCGTCGCGCTGATAGGACGTGAAAAGGGCACGCTTCGGTGCCAGCGGGAATCAAACTATACAAGCCGGATGTGGGCGAGCCCCCACGGACGAGGACGACGACGAGCAGGACCCCCCGCAAAACGAGGCACCCCCCTTTCCAGCAGCAACCCTACGCGAGCCGCCTCGGCAGGCAGCAACGGCGGGTTCTGCGCACCTTGTGCCCGGGCTCCCCCCCCCGATAGGAGCCAGCAGTCAGGTGTCGACGGAAATCGCACACCAATGCCATCAGCCGAAGCAGGGCGCAGGGAGGACAAGAAGCGTCAAGGTACCCTTAAGTCGGGCCTGTCCCTCTACAGGGAGACTATTCAAAAATAGTTAGAAAATCGTCTGGGGACGATGTTTTGATTATTGTTTTACCATTTTGGGGGTAGTTTTGGGAGGTATTTTCATTTTTCGCCCAAACTCAGCCTGTGGGGGGACATGCCCGACCTAAAGGAACCCCGTGCGCAAGGAGCTCGGCGGGCCACACTGCCCCTCCCCCAGGGGACCCAGGACCCCAAGCCCAGAGTCTCAACTGCGCAGGCCCTCCGCCCGGCCGTCTGCGCACGCCCCTGCCCCGCAGCGGAGGCAAGGGCCGTCTCCGGATGCCGCTGAACGGCTCTGCAGACGTCGTCGCGCTGCGCACGGCCCCGGCCCTCCGGAGGGGCGTAGGGTTGTGGATGCCATGACAATGGACACCCTAACAGTCCTATCATTGAATGATAGATGTGTTACAATGTGTAAAAAACATGTTCTGGAAATGTGTCAAACATGTTTTTACACGTTTAAAACATGCTTGAAACATTTTTTGACATCTGGAAACTAATTGGCAGCACGCTTCCTCCCCATTAATCGACTTCCACAAGCGTAGGGGTGTGAGGCACTGGCGTGCCTGCCCGCGGCCGCTCAGCTTGCGCCGAGCAGCCGCACGTCCCAGCTGCCCAGGACGTCCCTACTGTGTCTGTGTGCGCGCCTGCGTACACCACAAACCATGTGTACACCTCCACAGAATCCCGACGGCGAACATCAACTCCGGAAAATCACGGTGAGCCCGAGCCTATCAGTTGCACTATGCAAATTACATTCTGGCCCAGGACATGCCCACCGTATGTTAGGTCCACAACGCCTGCGTACATCACATCGACTGTGAGAACCACGGCGCTTCCGTACAGCAAAACGACTGTGCGCACAACAATGCCTGCATACATCACAGCGCTGGCACCTACGAGTGCCGCACTATGAGCGCCATTCCAAGAAGACCTCTCAGAAATAGAGCAGCAGTGCATCCCTGAAAGCACCACAAGAGCGCGAGCGCAGCGTGACCTTGTGAATGCCATAGCCCTTGTGAGCACCACAACATGATTTTGTGAACACCACAGTAGCCTGCGAGCGAGCGCTTCAGGACGCCCGTAGTCGCCCTGGGACGACGACTGTGACGTGATTTTGGAATGGGGGGGGCGGGCCCGATCATGCCTGTTATCGTCCAGAGGGGGAAAAACTGGTTCCTGTGAGGAGAGATCGAGCAGGAGGCTTTGTCGTCGTGGTTGGGGGTTTCGAGAACCGATATTTGGAAGCAAGCCGGTGTTTGAGCAAAAAAACTTGGAAATAACGTAGCCGCGGTCGAGGCGCGAGCGCCAGGAACCGCTTCCATAGAGTAGCAGCAAATACGTTGTGGAAACAAATATTCGACAACGACGACGCCGACGACGACGCCGACGGCGGCGGTGGCGATGGGCTGCGTGGCGGCGGCGGGCGCCTCGTGGTCGTCGGCGCCCTTGAGCTGATCCTCCACCTTGCGCGCCGCACCGCCTTTCACTCCTGGCCCCCTGCCATCCCTCGAGCGGTCGCCGGCCCGAATTCGCGCCGACTCCTTCGAACGGCATCGGATCCCGACCCACCCACCTACCGACACACACACACACACCGAGACAGCAAGGGCGATGACGACGACGACAGGGACGCACAGGAGCACCACAAAAACGGCTGCGTCCTCCTCCTCCTCCTCCTCATCATCCTCCTCCTGCTGCTCCCCCTCCCTTTCCTGCTACACTCCTCCTCCCTTGCGTCCGTTGCGTTGCGTTGCGTTGCGTTGCGCCTGGGGGGGTGGAGGGTCCGTTGCGTTGCGTTGCGTTGCGCCGGGGAGGGCGCCAGCGAATGCTTCGTCAACAGCAACAACAACACCACCAACAACCACAACAACAACAATAATAATTTCAAGACTTTTCGCCCTTATATGCT
Source organism: Prorocentrum cordatum (assembly GCA_963575745.1). Taxonomy (NCBI): domain Eukaryota; class Dinophyceae; order Prorocentrales; family Prorocentraceae; genus Prorocentrum; species Prorocentrum cordatum. The sequence goes on from CAUYUJ010002758.1 coordinate 465,096, forward strand.
AGAGTGTCCAATAACGCGTATTTCCCAAACCGTCGATACCCGCCCTTTTCGTCTTCGATCGACCCCGTTTTGGGGGGGGTTACCTTTCTTCCCTGCAGGCCGGGCCCCGGCAAGCGGCGGGGCGTCCGCGGACCGTCGGCCTGGCCAGCGGCAGCGCTGATCGGCGGGGCGGCCGCGGACCGTCGACCCGACCCCAAGAGGGACGGACAGGGGACCGACCACGACGACGGCGACGACGACGACGACGACGTCGAAGACGACGGCGACGACGACGACGGCGACGACGAGCGAAAGCGAGAGCGAGAGAGAACGACAGCAGGGCCACGAAGGGCACGAAGTAGGCCACGAAGGGCGACAGCGGGGACACGAAGGGAATGCGTGAGCGCGAACGAGCGGGGGCCACGAAGTGCAGATAATGCGGGGCCACAGAAGGCAACTATGGGGCCACTGAGGGTAGCAACTGGGCCACGTAGGACAATGAGGGGGACACAAATGGCGACAGCGGGGCCACGAAGGGCATGCACATGGGGCCACAACGGGCGCGACTCCTGGGTGCCTGGGTGTCGGGAGCGCGGCGCTTGGGCAAATTGCAAGAAATTCCAACGCAAGGCCATTCTTCAGTAAGTTGCAAGCAAGTCTCCAGCGAGAGCGCGACTCCAGAACGCCGGCAGAGCGATTCCTGAATAAATTGTAAGAAAGTCCCAAGCGAGAGCGCGATTCCTGAATAAAATGCAAGGAAATCTCGGGCGGGAGCGGGAGTCCTGGCTAAATTGCTAGGAAGTCTCAAGCGGGAGCCGTTGTTGTTGTAACCCGGGGGCCAGGGGCCCAATTTGAGCAGGAAGACTTTCCCTGTCAAAAAACAGGGTGCGAGCGTCGAGGGGCACACTTTGATTGAGAAAAAGCAATATGCACCGGTGGGGGGATCAACAATACTTATTCTGCAAAAATGAGAATTCAACAACAACAACAACAACAACAACAACAACAACAACAACAACAACAACAACAACAACCAGCACCGTGGACTCCAACTTCAGCCGCGCACCCAGGGACAGTGAATGACCGTTCGGTCCCATCACATTGATATTGCACAACACATAGACTCTCCTTTCTAAGGAAAAGATGGAATATCATCCACCCCCCCATTTGGACTTAACGATTCACGTTTTCGTATTGAAATTTACATATGATTCTGACCCAATGTCCGGGCTACGTGTGAACTCATACTACCCCAGCTAGGCCAGTATCGCCCCCCCTTTTTTTGCAAAAAAACTATGCGCGCACACCCGATTATCAAAAATCCAAAAAAAAAAAAAAACTTGAGAAAATAGACGGCCTGCACACACGTGCGTCGTCGCGCGCGCATGCCGAAATCCATTCTAAAAACCTTCGGCTTCGGACGGCTTCAAAAACGAATGCCCAAAAACATATGAAAACACAGGGAGTCGCAACGCGGATGACCACAAAAAACGCGCGCGCGCTCTTCCGAAGTCTTGACAAAACCATCGGTTGATCAACATGTTCAGAACATACTCTCAAACTGGTTTCGCGCGCGCATGTCGAAATCGTTCGATCGCCCTTGCGCGCGTGCCGTCGCGAAAACTCGTTTGCCAAAAAAACGGGACGAAGTGCACACGCGCGCGTCGTCGCGCGCGCATGCCGAAATCTTGTTTAAAAACCTTCGGTTTCGGACGGGTGTCAAAATCGAATGCCCCAAAAACAAATGAAAACACAGGGAGTCGCAACGCGGATGTCCACAAAAAACGCGCGCGCGCTCTCTTCCGAAGTCTTGAGAAAACCATCGGTTGATCAACATGTTCAGAACATACTCTCAAACTGGCTTCGCGCGCGCATGTCGAAATCGTTCGATCGCCCTTGCGCGCGTGCCGTCGCGAAGACCCGTTTGCCAAAAAAACGGGACGAAGTGCACACGCGCGCGCCGTCGCGCGCGCTTGCCGAAATCCTTCAAACACCTTCGGTGTCGCAGCGGTTTCAAAACCGATTGACCAACAAAACAGCTTCTTAAAAAAAAGGCTTCGCAAAATCAGATCAGTGGTGAAAAAATCTTAAGACATCCATGTTTTCAACATGCCCATGGAATTCTGCCAAACGGGCCTCTCGCGCCGCATGCCTCCATCATTCGCACGCCCTTGCGCGCGTGCTGGGGGGGAGGGCGATCTGTGTCAAATGACACCACGCGGGCCACTCTCGCGCGTCGGCCGCGCGCGCATGCCGAACTCGTTCCAAAACGTTCATCGCCGACGCAAGGGCGCCGTCATCGTCGTCGGCGTCATCAGCATCAGCGCCGTCAGTGGCCGTGGTCGTCGCTGTCAGCATCGTCGACAACAGCGTTACTATCATAACCGAGTGTACCGTTGTCGACGTTGCCATGATACCGCGCCCGCCCGAGTCGCCAATTCGCACTGAAGTGCCCGCTGGGATGTGCCCAGCGGTCAGCGCCACCGCGGCTGCGTCAGTCGCGCCAAAAAGCATGCGCGCGCGTGCATGCGCAGGCTGTCGCGGCCGCAGGGATGCACCAACCAGCGCCAAGCATTCACCGCAATCGCCGCCGCACGGGGTTTGCAAACCAAGATGCGGGTGGGTAGGTGGGATGTTTTGCGCGAGCAGTGGAGTGGACAACTTCAAGCCGAGCATTGATGAATTCTCTTTTCTAAAACGAGTAGACTCTACCCCCCCCCGGACTTAACGTTTGCCCCTGGGATCGTATAACTTCATATATATATATATATATATATATATATACATATATATATATATATACATATATATTCTGCACACTCGTCCATGCGAACTATGAAATCATATCATCCCAGCCAAACCGGTCTCCCCCTGAGGTTCCCTTGTAAAAAAAACACTATGCGGTGACATGTTTTGCTCTTACATAAGACTTGTTCACGAATCCCTTGCAAAAAAAAAAAAAAAAAAAAACGGGACGAAGTACACACGCGCGCGTCGTCGCGCGCGCATGCCGAAATCCTTCAAAAACCTTCGGTACCGGAAGGATTTCGCAATCGAGTTTCAAAAAAACATACAAAAACACAGGGTTTCGCAACACTGATTTGCTAAAAAAGCTTCCGCGCGAGCTTTTGCGAAATATTAAGAAAAACCAGTGGTTTTTCAAAGATTGTCACAAAATGCTACCAAACGGGCTTCGCGCGCGCGCGCATGTCGAAATCTGTCGAACGCCCTTGCGCGTGTGCCGTCGCGAGAATCCTCTGCAAAAGACTGGACGAAGTGCAGACGCGCGCGTCGTCGCGGGCGTATGCCGAAAACCTTCAAAACCCATCGGTTTCGGAAGGATTTCAAAATCGTGCGTCCAAAAAACATACAAAAACAAGGGTTTCGCAACATGGATGTTCAACAAAAGCGTGCGCGCGCGCTCTTGCGTCGTCGTCGTCGTCGTCGTCGCCGTCCTCCCTCCTCCCGCGTCGTCGTCGTCGTCGCCTACGTCGTCCTGTCTTTTCTCGTGTTCGTCGTCGTCGTCCTCTTTGGCGTCGTGGTCGTTTCCGTCGTCGTTGTCGCCGTGGTCGTCCTTCCTCCTCCTCCCACGTCGTCGTCGTCGTCCGTCGTCGGCGTCTCGTCGTCGTCCCTCCTATTTCGTCGCCGTCGTCGTCGTCGTCGTTGTCGTCGTCGTCGTCTTCCCTCCTCCCTCGTCGTTGTCGTCGTCGGCGTCGCCGTCCTTCCTCCTTCGTCGTCGTTCGCGTCGTCGCCGTCCTCCCTCCTCCCTCGTCGTTGTCGTCGTCGTTGTCGTCGTTGTCACCGTCGTCGTCCTTCCTCCTCCCTCGTCGTCGCCTTCGTTGGCGTCGTCGTCGTCTTCGTCGTCGTCGGCGTCGGCGTCGTTATCGTCGTCGAAGCCGTCGGAGACGTCGTCGGTGTCGTCCTAGTCGTTGTCGTCGGTGTCGTCGTAGTCGGTCTGAAGAGGTTTTGCAAACCAAGCTGCGGGTGGGTGGGTGGGATGTTTGCGCGAGCAGTGGAGAGGAAAGCTTCAAGACGGTCAAAGTGGACTGCACCACATAGGTTGCACCACGCCAGTTGCACCACATATACTGCGCACAACATAGAATACACTACAGAGTTCGCATCTGACAGAATCTACAGCATAGGCTGTCCAACATCTACTGCACCACCTATGCCACACCACGTAAACTGCACAACCGATATTGCCCCAAAAAGATGGCACTACATGTATTGCACGGCATGTACTGCAACACCTAGATTAAACACCTAGTGCACCACGTAGATCGCACCACATGTATTAATCCGCCTGGGGTGCACAACAAATACTGCTAGGAACAGACTGTTTGGGGTGCACGATGGCTGACATTGCATATTCTGCGTTTGCGGCTCGCGGTGCCCATCTGTCAGGGGAACCCCTCGCCGCCCTCTGCTCGACCAGCTCCAGCATCAGCGCGCTCTGCACGGCCTTCCAGGGGGGGGAGAAGGAGGAGGAGGAAGAGGAAGAGGACGAGGAGGAGGAGGAGGAGGAGGAGGAGGAGGAGGAGAGCAGGGGGGGGAGGAGGAGGAGGAGGAGGAGGAGGAGGAGAGGAGGAGGAGGAGGAGGAGGAGGAGGAGAGAGCAGGGGGGGAGGAGGAGGTAGGAGGAGGAGGGAGGAGGAGGAGGCGGAGGCGGAGGCGGAGGCGGAGGAGGCGGAGGAGGAGGGCAGGGGAGGCACGAGAGAGGCGGAGGCGGGCTCGTCGCGGCTCTGCTTCAGGGGCAGCCTGTGAAGGCTCAGGGGCGACCTTTGCACCACCCTGTCCTGCCAGCACCCCAAACTACTTCTCGCCCTCCTCCGAGGAGGGGAGGGGAGTGGGGAGGAAGAAGGGAGGGGGAGGGGGGGGAAGGGAGGAGAGGACAGAGAGTTGCAGGAGGGAGGGGACAGGAGACCCTGGGGACACGGCAGAACACCAGAACGACACCTTGAACACGTGCGTCGGCGTCGCGGCCGTGGTCGAGGACCGAAGTTGCCTCAGAAAGGCGTGAACTCCAAGGACTCGCCCCCTCCGCTGGGGCAGAAAATGCACCCTCCGAAATGGTAAAAGTCTCAGCGGCCACGATCGCCGTGCCCAGGCCCGCGGCAACTGCTGGAAATCGAGCCTGGGCGCGGAGGGCCGGCTCCCGCCTGGTCGGGGAGGGCACTCCTCGGCCACCCAGCATCTGCCCCATGAGAGGTCCGCACAGATCTGCACCAGGCCCGCCCACGATGGGCCCATTGTCCACCACCGCTACCTAGGCAGGAGGAGGAGGAGGAGGTCTCCCCCGTCCTACATATGGAAGCGGTGGTGTAAGAATTGCCCATCACTGAGGATGACACTCCTAAGCCGATCCAGCAGCGTCTGCCCCGTCCATGCCGGCCCGTCCATGGCCGGAGGACGGGGCTGCCACCGCTCCTCTACTGCTGGTAAGCACGGGGCCTCGGCTCAGGCCTGCCTTGGACCCCGAAGCGGAATCAGTGCCACACTCGTGTCAGGGCGAGGGCGAAACGAGATCCTCCTCCTCCTCCTCCTCCTCCTCCTCCTCCTCCACAACGCTCTCCTCCTGTCTGACGCATCGAATTGCAAGTGTTGCATTGCCGCGCATATCGGCTTCCGTGCTTGGACACGTAGGGAGTAGCTAGGAAACAAAAGCATGAGGTAGCCAGTGGTCGCAATCAAACTGTTGCGAAACGGCTGTGAGACTGGCCAGTATCTATGATGCAGGCGCAGCTGTCGATGTCCGTGGACACGATTACACAATTCGGAAGCACTGTTGATAGCGTCCGCGGCGACGTTCGCGGCCGCTGCAACGCACGCTACTACCCGTGTCGAGGTGCGTCGGCTGCGATGTTCCCCACTGCTTGCCTTTCCAGCCGACTGCGGCATCGTGGGCATCCTGGCGTTGGTGTTCGATTGCACGCACACGCATGTGCGTGAGGGTGAGACTGGGAAGATGTGCTGCTCTATGCCGTGGGCTGCGCGCAGGTGCAACCGCCAAGCAGCAGCCACGGCAGCAGGCCATATAGTGGGTCAACAGCGGCACAGGCAGAAGAGGAAAAAACGGTATAAAAAATAAACTTTTGGCGCTCCGCGCGGATTTCTTGGATCTGCGCTGAAGCCCCATGCGGCGCCTGAGGCGCCGCCGGGGGGCGGTTTGGAAGCAACTGCTGGGAGGTCTTCGTCGGAAAGATTAAAAAGGATTAAGCCCCATTGCGGGGCTGTCACGCCAGAATGGGCTTCGGATTAAGCGGGATTAAACCGGATTCAGCGAAATTAATCGGGATTGATTAAGCGGGATTCAGCGGGACTAAACCGGATTAAGCCGGACTAAGCCGGATTTCGGACCAGGGCAGAATCAGAATTTGACCTCCCAGGAGTTGCATCCGAAGGGGGGGGGCAGCGCGGATCCGAGAAACCCGCGCGGAGCGCATAAAGTTTACGTTTTTATGGCGTTTTCTTCTCCGAGCAGGGCAGGCGCTGCACGGCAAGGTGGCGGCGGCGTGCCGAAAGGGGGAAAAGTGCGCGAGGGGGCAGGCCTTCGAAAGAGCCCTGGGACACACAGATAATTACACGCACAAGTAACGGGATTCCCCTTATTTCCCCATAATTCCTGGGTTTTTAGAAGCCTCCTAGATGGGGTCGGAGTAGATGGGGTCGAAGGATCGCGCCGCATCGGCGATACATCGGCGATTCATCGGCGATGCATCGGCGATGCACTGGCGATGCATCGTCGACGTCGGAAATGCATTGGCGACATCGACCTCAAGCAAATCGGGCCCTACATCGAGCCGCATCGGCGATGCATCGGCGATGTGGCGCGATCCTCCGACCCCACCTACTCCGACCCCACCTAGGAGGCCTAGAGTTTTCGTCTTGCCCCTCACTTCCAATATCTCCCCATATTTTCTGGGGCATCGACGATTCATGGTGTCTGCGTGGATTTTTCCCTCCTGAGAGCCTCCTCGCCGGGCGGCGTGGCCCCGGGCGCGCGCGCGAAGGGGCTGGCCTTCGAAGGGGCCCTGGGGCACACACAAACAAACACGCACAAATGAACGGGGCTCCCCTCGTTGGCCCAGCAGCTCCTGGGCTCTCGTCTTGCCCCCCATCTCTTCCCCTTGTCTTCCCATATCCTCTCTGGCGCTTCGACGATCCCTGGCGTCTCTTTGTCTCTGTTTCCCTCCCGAGAGCCTGCTCGCAGGCGCCGGCGTGGCCTCGGACGGGGCTCCGGCGGGCCCCCCTCGGAGGCCAGAGGCCCTCCGGAGCCTCCCGGCCGGGCCCGCCCCCGTCGGCCCTTCCCCCCCCACGGGTTAGGTCGGGCGCGCCCCCCCTGCAGGCGGATTTTGGACGAGAAATGAGAGATACCCCGAAAATGCTCAAGAGTAGCCAAAAACGGGGGGGAATTCGTCCCCAGACCATTTTCTGACTATTTTTTTTAGTTTTCCTCATGTAGAAGGACACGCCCGACTTAACCCAAGGGGCGAGCCACCGAAAGGAGGGCAGGAAGAGGAGGAGGAGGAGGAGGAGGAGGAGGAGGAGGAGGAGGAGGAGTCACACTCACTAAATGAGGGGAGGCAAGCGGGCACGGCGCGAGCAAGGGAAAAGAGACGAGGGCAGGCGGACACGAAGCGAAGGGGAGAGAAAACACCTGGTCTTGTCCAGCACCCCACATGCTGCTGACACTGCTACACATCTTAAACATATTCACTTCTCAACAAACGCCCTGCATTACTGAACAAAGGATGCAAACTACTTGCGCGGGTCTCCACCATCTGCTTGATGGAGAGATCGCACCCTTTTCCCAACACGAGGCGAGTTAACTACACTACACACGATTCCACTTGCAAGCCCAACACTGCACTGGCCCTGGAACTATCATCAAAAAGCGGAGAGGGGGGGGCGGGGGGGAAAACAAAAAAAAAAAAAATGCGAACTGCTCCGGAAAATCACCCCTGCCCCAGGAGCCAGGAAGAAGAGGGAGAGGCCCTCACAGCATCCAAGAGAAGAGGACGTTGAAGGTAGGGCTCCAGGGCATCCCCTCCCATCGCCATGCACCCCCAAGACATACTTGAATCCCCACTCGATACCTGCGAGAGGTGTTCCACGCATTGCACCAAGTTTTCATCACCACGGTGAGGACAAATGGAGGCAAGCACGCACCTATGACCCTCAAGCGAATGAGCGACAAAAACACCTGGGCATCGGTGATCCCGCTGCTCCACTTGGCGAACCTCGGGGCGATCAGGTCGCCCACAGACGCGGGCGGGTTCGCGGCAAGGAGGGCCTGCCGCGCAAGGGCCTGCAGGTTGTGAACGTCTGGGTTCCTAGGGGCCCGCGGGGTACTCTCGACAGGTGTCCATGAGATATTTGAGTATCGATGATGTGTATAATGGGTGGTACTCGTACGTCAGAATGTGATCGCCGCCGTCCAGAACCTCCTCTAACTCCTCCCTCCAATACAGAAAGGCAGAACTACGTTTGGCCGTCCTGCATGCTGCGCCCCCCCCCATATCAAATGTTGTTGCACTGCCTGCCGCGCCCCACATCGGCGAGCTGATACATCAAGGCAGGAGGGCACGCATTAAATGGTCCAGCTGTCAGAAGTTGCGTCGCCACTCGCTGAGCCTCGAGCACAGCAGGAATGATGGGCCGAACCTGCGAGACAAAGTTAAGGACGGGGGAGGCGAAAGTGTTGCAGGCGAGGATGTTGAGGGAGAACGAGAACGCCATGGAGCGGATTTGCCGTGCCCTCTTTTTGAGGCTGTGGACGGGTCCTCCCCAACACTTTTCCGTGGCCCCAAATCCCAACATAGCCCCAAGATACCGAGCATCCCGAACAAGTTTGGATTTGCGAACCCGAAGCCCCCGCCGTTGGAATTCAGCCCGAATCCAGTCAAAACAAAGCCCATTAGAGAACGCCAGGTAGGATTTCTCGGGGTGGATCAACAGCCCAGTCACGACAGCAAGATACATCAAGTCCCGAACCAGCCGAGGAGGAGCGTTGAACCGATTCGCAGACACACGGGCCACGTCATCCGCAAACCCATATAGCGAGCTTCTCGGGGGCGCTGGCATTCGGTGGGCCAGATGACGCAGCACCGGGTCAACCACTAGAACGTAAAGCACCCCACTAAGTGGGCATCCTTGCTTGATCCCTCGGAGGATCTCGAAGCATCTACGCGAGCAGCCCCGAAAATTAATGTGGGCCCGGACATTCCTATAGAGCTGGCGGATGGCGCGCAGGATCCCCCGCGGGAGCCCCATCTTCTCAAGACGATTGAAAATGAAGCAGTGGGCGAGGGAAGGAAATTCTGCTACGACGCCGGAGAACGCCGCGCCAGCACGTTCCTGGTTCCCCAGGCCCATCCACAACATAATTTGTGACTCTATCGAGATGACGTGGTCCATCATATTACGACCGATCAAAAAGATGCTCTGGATTCGGTCAACCGCGATGTTGGCCGAGTGAGCAACAGGGGCAGCTCGCACAGGATATCAATTTGTTATCTGCGTTCGACAGCGCTAATGGTCGGGTTTTCCCTGTTGTCCGATATCGCCCGCAGTCGTCGTCTCGTTCGTCGTCGCGTTTGGGCAAGAACACCGCCAACGCGCAATTGACATCGTCGCCAACTTCCCCACCACCCAAGATGAACAAATAAAGCTGAAAACAGGATCTCCACGACACCCTCGCCCTCGCTCTTCCACGCATTATAAGGAACACCGTCGGCCCCAGGAGCCGAATCATGTTTCTTCCGAACAAGGTCATAGAACTGGCCCCTGGAAAGCTTCCAAATCGTCGTCTCGGCAACAGGTTTGATGAAGGCATCGAGCTCATGAGAGCACCCAGGCGCCGATGGCCACGGTTTCCCAACGCCCCCCCCCCCCCCCCCCCCCCCCCCAGTGGTCAGCAAGCGCTCGAGCGCACTCTTCAGGACTGACTAGTGCGCCACCGCCCCCCTGTCGAACGCGTCGAAGAAATATCCGACGATGACTTGGTGCCCGCGCAGCCGCAAGCTCGCAAATCCGCGCCAGCTGACGCCCCCCCCCCCCCCCCCCCCCTCGCCTCCGAGACCCCCTCCTCCCCCCCCCCCCCCCCCCCCCCTCCTGATCGTCAAACTGGGCGCGCATCAGCCGGCTGAGAAACTTGTTAAAAACGGGGAAGTCGCACCAGCAGTCAAGCTAATTGTCGCAAAACTCGGCGAGTCGAGGAAAAGCGCGGCAGGCTCTTTGCACGACAGCCTCCTGAGCACGACGGCGCCCTCGCACGAGAGCAAGACTCCAGGCCACCTGTTCGGGAGTGCCCCTCGGGCCCCGTTTCTCCATGATCGTTTTGGTCCTTTTGGCTGCAACATGCACGAGGCCCCTGACAAGTCCCACGGCTTCCACAGGGCCCCTCGGGAAATCGTGCTCCTCGACCAGTCCGCGGAAAGACTCCCAGAACTCAACAGAACGTGCAACCCACCGAGGGATAGCAGCCCTTGCAGGCGGCGGGGTGGGGCACAGCGCAACAAAAAACAGAAACGTGATCACTATAGCTGCCAGGTTGGAGAACATCCGAGTAAGTTCCAGAGACAGGACTGCAATCCAGGAGGTCACAAGTAGGAGAAAAGAGTAAGGTACCCCCTGTGCGTCTGCTTGATATGACTGGTGCGTGTATCGAGGTTGCTCGATTTCGGCGAGAAACTGGAAAACGAGTTCGAAGTGCCTCCCCAAAAAATCAGAGCCCATTTCCTGCAACGAATCGGCGAGCCTCATTCGGCCCTCTCCAACGGCAGCAAACTTAGAGTCGCCTGCAAAGAATGTCGCGACCAGGTGCGAAGGGGAGATGTGGGAGGAGATGATGTTGAGTAGGTCCTTAGCCTTGGCGTGTGAGTAGGAGGGGTCGAGATGGAAATTGAAGATGTGGAGCGTGCCCACGTCGCCCGAAAGAACTAAACGAGAAAGACGGCCTGGATCAGCAGGCTCCCCCGCCTGGCAAAGCAGCTCGTCAAAATCATGATTCAACATGTCGATAGAGCCGTTCGTGCACCATCGTCACCACCCCTCCAGCAGAGGTTCGGTCAGTGAAGGGGCCCACATCTTCCACTCATGATACACTTTCTGAAATTGTTCTAAGTCCCCAAGATGCCCATGACATTCCTGGATAATGATAATATCAAAACTGTTGGCCGACCTCCGGATAGCTTCGTGAATCCCACGAATATTCTGCCGAGACATCCAGACCGATCCGGACAGCGTGTGCGCGTTCCATGACACCAGGCGAAGAAGCCCCTGTAGTGGAAGGAAGGAAGTGGAGGTGGAGTCCCTAGAGGCTCTACTGGGGGGCTCCCTGTACAGATGGGGTGCTGTACGGAAACGTGGCTCACTTGACTCATCCGCAGGCGCCTCCTGCGCTGTTTGTCACAGCGAAAGCGAGTCGATCAGGTCGGTGATGCTCTTCTCGCCCACGTTGAATGCGGCAAAGCTCTCGAGCACTGGCGAGAACGTAAATCCGAATTCCTCACCCCCCGTGATGGTCACGGTTTCCGTAGACCTCGTCACTCGAAGTGATCAGGCCCTGGTACCCGCTCACCCCTAAACGAAAGCCCGTCAGGTCCTTTCCGCCGTTCCTGCCGCTCGCTGCCGCTGGCGCACGTCGATCGGCATGTCCCCGCGAGAGTAAACTTTGTGAGTCCTGCCGCCCCGAGAATCGGTCCACGACAGGTCGTGATCGCGCAGGAGGTTGCTGAACTCCCTGGCCTGAAGGTCATTGGAGAAGGTGAAACTGTAGCTTCTCCCGACGCGCGAGAAGGTGATGGTCATGGCGTCACGAATGTGCTGCGGCAACTTGGGCTCTACTACCTGCTCGTAGTCTTCTCGGCGCTGCTTCTCGGTGAGGCTCCGCGGGAAGGTCCCCATCCAGCGTTTCATCCGATTGGCGTCTTCATCATCTGGGCCCCCACCAACTCTGCGATGCTTGTGCGATGTCGCCCCACTCGCAGTGCTCGCCCCTGATGAAATAGATGCTGCGGCGGCCACGTACGACGCTGGCTGTGCTTGCTTGGCCCGCAGCTCCGAAATCTCGTTCTGCTGGGCGGCCACAACTTCGGAGAGCTTGCTCACGTTGTCAGCAAGTCCCGCGATCTGCGACTGCTGGTCTGCCAGGATTTTCCTCACTTCGCTGGCTAGCTCAGTCATCTTCTCGTTCATACTGGGCTGGAATGTGGCGAAGAGCTGGCTAAATTCGGCCATGGCGAGACTGGGGCCCGTCGGGGAGCCCTCCCCCGTGCAAGAAAGTGAATAGGTGTCCGCCTGGGCACGACACCCAGGTTGCCCTCAGCAGGAAGAGGAGGAGGAGGAGGAGGAGGAAGAGGAGGAGGGGGGGAGGGGGAGATGGCAGGGACGAGGATGATGAATGAGGAGGAGAATGAGGAGGAGGAGGAGGAGGAGGAGGAGGAGGAGGGTGAGGGCAGAGAGAGCCAGGCGAGGAAAACGAAGAGAAGGTGAGAATGCTGGACAAGTGCCTCCAATATGATACCCAGCGGGAGGGCGAACAGCATCATGCCCACCAGGCAGCAGAGGATGCAGAGCACCGCGCTCGGCCTGGAGAAATCCACCAGGGACCACCTGGGCACTCTCTCTTGAGGGGATGTCGGCAAAACTTTGAGGGCCTCCCCATCCGCCTTCGGTACAGTCATCGTTCTACCTACCAGAAAGCTGAATCAGAAATGAAAGGGCAGTTCTGGCCACGGCAAGCCTCGGCAACGACCAGGCTCCCCGACATCGATCTGAGGAACGGCCCAAAAAAACAGAGCCCCTCCCGAGCCCAGAATGGTCCTTACGATGGCATCTTGACTGTATCTTTGCTCCTGCACTACCTCCCTCTGCTCCAGCTGCAATGACGGCACGCCGTAATGACTGCCCCCTCCCTTCACCCCCTTCCCCATCATCCCCCTTGCCCCATTGCATTCCCACTCCAGTGCTGAGCCAAGCATAAAAACAAGAGCACTCGTCGTTTTCAGGCTGCTCGCTCTCCGTTGCCCGCGAGCCATTCGACATGTATACCCCAAGACCTCGACTCCTGCTCTCTTCGTTTATGAACGTACCTCATTTGGGGGGGCGGGGTCCATGCCAGCTCCTGCGAAAAACCCTGGAATGGTAGGACGGGCGGCTCGGGCGGCGAACCCTGCCAGGAGACCCGAACGGGCGGGTCTGGCGGGCCGGGGCGTGCGGAGCTTCACGGGCGGGTCACACGGCGTGGGCGTGCGGGACCTTCAAGCGGGCGGCGGGACATGAAAGCAAGCGGGCGGGTTCCAAGCAATCGACTCGGCGGGCCCCAGCGGGCGACGCCGGGCGGGCGGACCCTGACGGGCAAACCGGGCACGCAGGCGCACTGCGACGGGCGGATCGGGCGGGCGGACCCCACTGGGCGTGTCCGGCGGGCGGGGCACGAGAGCGCGGCTCTTTCTATCAGCATTTCTGAGGCGACAGCACGATGTCTGAGCGCCGAAGGCGCGATTCCCGGACGAATTTCGGGCAAGTCTGACACGAGAGCGGGATTCGGGGAGGGGTTCATCACTACTCCTAATGAACATGCAACCCTTCCCCCATCTAACCAGAGGCGACCTCGGCACCATGAAAACACCACCACCACACCGTCCACGTCCTAAAAAATCAAAGTGCAGTGCACGTTGCGGCAAAATCTGGATCGTGCACGGGCACCCAACGAACACGTTGCATTGTCATTTGACAGGGATGATCGGGGTGCCCTGGCACGCGCGGCGCACCTCGCGGGATCGCGCACCTGGCTAGCGTCTGCATTGGTCCACCTGATGATGGTCGATGGCGGCCCCTGTCCACGCTGAGACTCTAGTGCTACGTAGTTGATGGGAGGTCAGGTGGGAGTGAGCGAGACGGCCGTCCACCGGGGAGGGTAGATTGACCCCTCCCCCTATCCCCTCCCCCTGGGTCTGAACTCCAAGATGCGCAAGATGGCCCCAAGTGGGGTTAAGATGGCCGAGAGGGCGCGTTTCACGGGCGCTTGCCCTGGGAACATTCGGCGGCGCGTTTCAAACCGGGGGGCGGGCCCCCCCCCCACACTCGGCGCCGTCGATGAGAACCAGGAGACTTCCCTCCCCCTAACCCCCCCCCCCCGACCCCCCCCCCCCTTGGCGCCGGCGCCGGCGCCGGCAGCCGCCAGCAGCGCCGACGGCGGGGACGCAGCGACGATGACCAGAGGCAGCCCAGGGGGGGGGTGGTCCAACCCCCCCCCCGCGCCGGTGCCGGCGCCCGCGCTGGCGACGGGCAGCAGCGCCGACGGCGGGGACGCAGCGACGATTACTATACAGGGCCCAGAAGCCGTAGAGGGAACACACAAATCGCCATATCGAGCCCTCGCCTTCCAGAAGCCACCGAGAGGCCCTTAGGAAGGTCCACGAGGCTTCACGCATGCTCCTCAGACGCCCCCGAGAGCCCTGTGACGAGATCTCAAGAGGCATCCATTATAACTCTGACCCAAAGCCAAAACACGGTGGCGGGAGGAGCCGAAGGCTACACTACCACCAACCGCCACCACAAACCACAACACCACCACCACCACCACAACCACCACCACCACAACCACCACAACCACCACAACCTACCACCACCACAACCACCACCATCACCACAAACCACTACACAACCACCACCAGAAACGCCACCACCACCACACCACCACAACCCACCACAACCACCACCACCACCACCACCATCAAAAACCACCACGCCATTACCAGCATCATCACCACCGCCGCCACCACCACAACCATCACCACCACCCACCACCACCACCACAAACCACCACACCACCACCACCACAACCACCACTAGTACCACCACCGCCACCCACCGCCCACCACCCACCACCCACCACCACCACCAGCACCGCTACCAGCAGCAGCACCACCACCACAAACCACCACGCCACCACCACCACCGCTACCACCAATACGCCACCACCACCACCACCACCTCAACCCACCACCACCGCCACCAAACCACCACATAACCACCACCGCCACAGCCACCACCACTACCACCACCGCCGGCGCTGGCGGCGGCCAGCAGCGCCGACGGCGGGGACGCACCGACGATTACCACCACTACCACCACCACCACAACCCACCACCACCACCACATTCTACCACACCACCACGCCACCACCACCACAACCACCACCACCACCTCAACCCACCACACCACAACAACCACAAACCACCACACCACCACCACCACCGCCACCACCACCACCACCTCCACAAACCACCGCCACACCACCACCAAACCACCACCACGACCACGACCACCACCACCAACCACCACCACAACCACTATCACCACAACAAACCACCACACCACCACCACAACCACAGCCACCGCCACCACCACCATCACAACCCACCACCACCACAAACCACCACCACCACCACCACGACCACCACCACCACCAGCACCACCCACCACCACAACCACCACCACCACCACAACCACCACAACCACCACCACCGCCACCACCACCACCACAACCATTACCACCACCACAACCACCACGACAAACCATAACACCATCACCACACAACCACCACCACCACCTTAACCCACCACAACCACCACCACCACCACCACCACCACCACCACCACCACTTCCACCGTACCACCACCACCACCACCACAACCTACCACCACAACCACCACAACAACCACCACCACTACCACCACAACCAATCACCTCACCTCACCACCACCACCACCACCACCGCCACCCTCAGAGAGTCCCCAAGAGATGCTCAAGAGGCGCCAAAAAGGCTTCACAAGTGCCCTTCAGAAGCCCAAGCGCCCTCCGAGAAGACCTCAAGAAACATTCATGTGGACTCTGACCCAAAACCAAGGCACGGTGGCGGAGCGTCGTCGTCGTCGCCGTTGTCCTCGACGCTCCCCGACGCCGCCGCCCGCCGCCGCAGGCGCTCGTGCCGGCCCAGAAACGGAAGTCGTCGCCCACGCCGCCGCGGCCAACCGCCGCCGACGCAAGCGCTGGCCCGAGGAAAGGGAGAGAGGAAAAGTAATGGAGGGAGGGGGGGGGTTTTGAACCCCCCCCTCCGTCTCGGGAACGGGGGGGGGAGGGGGGTTCGAACCCCCCCCCTCCATGCAGGGGGGGGAAGGGGGGGTCCGGTTCCAAACACCCCCCCTTCCCCTCCAAGCGACCACAGAACGCGCTCTTTCAAATCCGCCGATCCGGCGTGTGAGTTGAAGAAGTTTGAAGGGGGCTGGAAGGCCCAGCCAACAGCTTCGCCTCAGGCGAAGCCAAGCTCCCGCTCTGCCTTACCGTAGTAACGATAGTCCCAGTATGAGAGGAGATGCCATGTCAAGCAGTAGGAAGATCCTTTTGGTCTCGATGGCGATTGTGTGCCTCGCAATGAGGCGCAGTCATATTTGGGCGGCCGGCCGCTTGAGCCGAATCGGCCGCGGGCGCACGCTCGCCCCCACTCTTTACGTCCCTCAACTCGCTTTAAGAGTCGGGGGGGGGAGGGAGACGAAGCGTGAGCCCGTCGCCCCTACACAGCAGGCATAGCAGCTAACATACAGAAGGACAGAAAAGGAAGCGGGCCTAAAGGAAGGTGGACCCGCTAGCAAGCTGCCTGGCATGTACGTGACGCACTCATCAGGCGGCGTCAGAACTCGATGTCTGGCCGGCCCGATATGGAGTATGTCTCTTCCGGTCATGTTCGAAGGTCTGTATACCTCCCACGACTTGTAGGAGTATTTCTCTGTCGATGCCCCCCTTGGTGTGGCCATCCGCAGTCATATCGCGGGTGCCACACCACTGAATGCTATGCACGATTCCACGCTCCATCATCTGTCACATCCAACTGATGTGTCCAAATAGGGTCCCCTCAACCGGTTTCTTCAAGTCTTTGCTCGACAAGGACTTGAAAACATTCTCTGCAACGATGTTCAAAATGACCTTGATGCTCAGGCCACCCAACTCCAGTAGATCTTTCAACTGAGAGGGCGCGACCGGCCCTGCGTGGAGCTTGTGCAGAGTCACAATCGTGGGATAACAGTCCTCCAAATTATGGGCTGCTGCTAACGTCTCTGCTGAATAGCTCGAGCGGACCTGCAAACGGTGAGACTTGCAGCGCGCATCGATCAAGTGGACGACAAGCTTACCGGATGAAGCGTTTCCACGTCTTAGCAGGTTTGCCCCGCGAATACCATAGCCCTCGACGTCGTCATCGGAGTCTCCACTCAGCCGTCGGTATCCTGAGTCGCCATGCAGGTCGACCTCGCCCGTAGGATTCATCGCCTAGTAGACGCTCTTCCTCGGGCAGGCCTGTAGCTCCGCGGTGATCGCGCTCAGTCGTCGCACTTGAAAGTTGGTCGTTTCTTGGACGCGCTGTAGAGATACAACATACACCATCAACCACACATGGGTGATTACTGCATGCGCCAGCGCACCCCTGCGGCTGAGCAACATGTCTAGAACCGTCTAGGTTGCCTGAGCGTCAGCGTCGGCGCCGGTCAGTTCGCGATGTTGTATAGGACGGAGCTGTTTGATATATTCATATTGATCCAAAGTGGCATTGCCGTCATCGTCCTTGGCGCATCTCACGGCACAATATCTACATGCGCGCTTGTTGAGTTTACACTTACCAATGGTATCCTCAACACGTTTGACATATCTGTCAACGGTGTCCTCAGCACCGGCCATATTGATGCCATCAACATGCTTGGCCGTGAACAAATTGCTGCTCGTCTCGAACTCCTCGTCGCAGGACGCGGGTCGGAGACCAAACCCTCTGGTGGTCCTCCTGAGCTTAAGTGAGAAAGCCCGTGGAGCGTCTTTAGTGCCTGTGCCTGGTTTCAAGCACTGCAGGCAGTGCTTCGACTCGTCATGGCGCTCGAATCCTTGGAGAGTTCGGAGCAAAGTGGCCGATCCAGGCGGCAGAGTAAAACACACCATGCGTTCCTTTTCACCAGTAGCCTCAGCAATTTCCTGATAGGTCAATCGTTTCAGGAAGGCCATGCTGATGTCGAGGGAAGCAATGGTCCACTGATTGTTGCACGCTGTCGTGCTAGCGAGTAACCGCTGGCTCGATCGTCTCGCTGTTCCCGAACATGCTTCTACGTCGAAGGCTTCAAGGTCCATGAAGCCTCGGAGAACCAAGCGTAGTCGGATGGCACGTTCCATCTCGCCCTTCTCGTTCTTCACGAACTTCAATTTGCACGCGTATCTCGAACTGATGATGTTCGACGTTTTGGCTATCTCCTGCATCTTAAAGCATGCGTTGTCAAATCATGACTGGAGTTCAGAGTTCAGTGTAGAGGGCCTTCGATGCTTTATCGGGATTCGCCTGAATGCCAACTTTAGCGAGGAGGTCGTCTTCCTCGACGACCACGGCTCGCCTTGCAGCGGCGGTCTCGTATACTCGCATAGTGGTCACCTGGTTGGCATCTAATATCACATGTTGTTGCTCGGACAAGACTACCTTCAACATTTCCGTCGTAAAGCATAGTTCGACATATCGACCATGTTCGTCTGAGTCTAGTCCGTAACTGTCGTCTTCGACCATGGTGCACACTGGGGCGTAGTACGTCTCCTCGGTATCGGAGTCGTGAGTGCGCCCCCACTTCGGCAGGTGTCCCCGCTGTCCATGATTTGTGTTGGCACGACGAAGAGTTCCTCTGGTGGAGTTGCCTCCAACAGGTCCCTTTCCTCTTGTAGTTCTGCAAACCACGCCACCACAACATGCGACTCAAGATCAGCCTCTGCTTCTTCGTAAGTCGTGGAGAGCCGTCCGTCATCATGTGATGGTTCGGCTTCTGGAGCTTCTCTTGCGGTTCCACCTGGTGTCGGTGTATCTGCCAATTCCTCAAATACTGACATGTCCTGATAAAAGTCTGCTGGAGGTTTAGTGGACTTCAGGCATTGGATAAGTCGTGAATGTGCTGGTCCAGTTATATCATGTATATTCACAACAGTACCTTGTGCTTCATAATAATGAAATCCTGGATTCACGTCTTGTCATAATGGACCAATGTGCAGTTGTTGGCATAAGTAACCGGACGCAGCTTATTGATACTCTTGACAAGCCTGACTGAAACTACATTCCCCATGCGAAAGAAGTTTCTGATAAGGTTCTGTAGAGCAAAGTGTACCTTGGGAGATAGACGGCTTGCGGTCGTCATCTGAAGTGCCCCTTTCTTGGTCGGCACATAGCCAAAGGTCAAAGCAGCTCTGCCCGCTGATAGGCTGGCTACGAATATTAACACTGTGCGTAGTGCAGTGCTGTCGGAGCCAATCTCTCGGGCTATGAGTGCTTCAGTGTATTATGAACGCCTTGCCTCGCCGTACTGTACTTGAACATCGCGATGGCCCACTCGGATGATGACCTGACCCCTGTCGGGATCATTCTTTACAACTGGGACCGGACTATTCCAGCCTCCCCGGCCATCCTTCGTGGTCGCAGGGCGATGGTAATCGACCAAGTCTCCTTCATCGTAACAGTGCTGACCTGAAATAATCGTTTTAGTGCGTAAGGCACTATTGGTCTTAGCTACTGCTGTGGCCTGTGTGATAGCTTCAATACATACCCTGCGAATCGTCTGTTCACGAGAGTGGTCTGACGTTTCCGTTTGCTGCTCGTGGTCCAAGACACGTAGGTCAGGGAGCATTGCTGGTTGCCGCCCAAACAGAGCGTTCTATGGAGACACCTCGCTGCAGAAGGCGAACGCGCTGGCGGCGAACAGGGCTTCATGCAGTAGTCGAGTGAACACAAGAGGTAGATCTAACCTACTGAGTTCAGCCTCCATGGCGCGAAGTAAAAGCGTAGGATGTCATTTCTGGCATCGATCGTTGTAGCGTGCTGTCCACGCGGACGTACTATTAGTTCAGTGCCTGTTGTCTTGAGGACTGCTTTCGCAGCGTCGTTGTTAAGGGCGCCCTCTCCATCAGAGTAACTTTGCCGGTCCAAACTGCATCCAGCACTGATGATATGCATCCAGGATACTGGCCATAGTCTGGTCTGGTATCTCGAACCCAGTAGCATACCGTATACAGCGATCGATATTGTGGAAGAAATTGTGTTCTTGTTTGTAGAACATCATATCACATTCCACTTCCTCATTAAATTTACCAGGCAATGCAGTAGAGGACATAACAAAGAACCCAGGCTTGTCCCAAGCTCTGCATTCTCGGCATGTGTCGCAGACACCTTTAATCAGGTTGAGTCTGACACTGTTCAGACCTATCTTGCTTGAGACGAGTATCATCTCAGGCTCCTTCGCATGGATCCAACGTAAGTGTAGCTTTCGCAACTCGCGCGTCGCCACGCTGGGGTCAAGGCTTCGAAGATTTTTGTAGACTGATTTGTACATCGAGCCGTGACCAGTCTGGTAGTCGTGGTCGTGCAGCAAAGTGTCCCGCCGGCGGCGGTGGAGGTGCTTCTGCACCTTGTTGTCGACCACGTCTGACTCTAACCTGTGGTAGTCGGAGGTGGCCATCCGAACTACCAGCTCCACTCGAGGCAGGTTGCCCTGCAGCAAATTCAGCAACATGTCTTCCCACAATAATGTCGTGACTGCTTGCGCCCGCTGCAGGCCCAGCTCTGGAGCCGCGTCTCGGTGCTCTCAGCCGCGTAAGTGTTGATGCGGCTGGCGCCTCGGGTGGTGGAGCTGCTAACTCAGCAGGATCTGGCGGTGAAGGTCCTGCTGCCCGCTCGGCGGGAACCGGCGGTATCTGTCCATGACTGCAGGGCAACTTCCAAGGCTTGGCAAACTTTCATTTGCCAGGTTTAGTACGTGTCCAGGCTTGTTCTTCCCGTAGTTCATCTCGCAGTTCGGACATTCCCAGCGGTAGTCGCCCTTATCGCACCACCTGCAGTGTCTCGGAGCTCTAGCATGAGAGGGAGAGCGCATGTTAACGGTATCCGCGCACGCAGGACACCCAGGCCCTCCCGACAAAGGTCTCGCAATCGAGCCAGAAGGTTGTCCAGGGAGGCTCGGGCCATCCAAGTCGCATCCCCTTGCGTTAGTGACCAGCACGGTGGACGAATATGGGCAGCCGTGGAAAGGATCACGAGTTACCTGGAAGAGATCGCGCGCGATCTGAACACCCTCGACGAAGAGTGACTGCATCTTTGAAGTATATTGTGCAGCCATGGACAGTTCCTTGTTACATACCGACGCGTGTTGATGATGGCCAGTACATCGCTTTCGATCAAAAGGGTGTGTAAAAGACGATGGTTGGCCATGATCTCGGTCGGCTTTCGTATCAGTGCCACATGGGAGTCACGTGAGCCAGTAGTGCATTGACCCATGGTGACCTTGCGTGTGCCCTTGCTCTTGGCTAACGTAGTCCCTGGTGGTATCTGATCCACCCAAGCCCACACTGGTTGTTCTCGTGAGTAGAATCGTCGAAGATCAGGTTGACGTACCGCCACCTTCCCACAAAACTTGGTATGTGGTGAGTTCTCTTTATGATGTGCATGCCAAGTGTCGTAGTTGACCTTTGCATTGAAATAGGAAGGTAAACCGATTGTTCTGCAGTTGGGCTGTAGTACGACACCCTTGACGAAACAAACGTCTAGATAATGCATCACTGCATCATGGACATCCTTGTTGCCAAGGTCAACAAAGGTGCGTTTGTCGAGGTTCCCCCCTGAAGACAGACCTCGGCTGAATGCTAGTTGAGAGATGCCTCCATTTCTCCCACGCAATTCTAACCTATCTACCTTGTTGTGTCGTCCGTAGCACAAGGTGGGGATTATGGAGAATACAGCTGCACAGGGTTCAGCAGGTTGCCCCGCAAGTAGCGCGATGAAGGTCTCCTCTCCATCGTCACTATCCGTGTCGGAGTCCAGAGGTACGTCGGTGTAGTACGTACTACAGCCGAGTCCTTTCAGGTCATCTCCAGCCGTCGTTGCCTTCTTCGGCTACTCTGGGTAGATTGCGCGGTTTGATGCCAGCTTCTTTGCCTGCTTTCTGTTTTTTCTTGTTGTTAATTCTGGCATCGGTTGGTAGCGCTGTCTGTTGTGCTGTCTCAAGTGAGCTAAGTGTCGGAAATTCGGGAATCGAGGGGGGCACTGGATCTTGATGTCTTGGGTGATCGCGTTGTCGTCCAGGTTCATCGTCACCCGTCTAACAGCATGGTCCCTCTCGGGGCCACTCTTAGGAGACAGAACGTAAGTTCGAGCTCCTTTATCAACTCGAGTATGGATACTAAGATGTACAGCGCGTGTATGATTGCTTTGCGTTTTATGTAAATCCACTTGATCATACATAGCCTTGCGGTCAAGATCGCTACAGTCGTGTTGCGCCATTCGGCCTTCCGAGCACCTCGTCCACACCGATCTAGAGTATGCTATGTAGGGCATGCGGGTTTCCCTGCTATGTTGCATGCGGATCGCCATAGGTTGGTCGGGATGCGCGCACAGGTAGTCGCCACTTGCAGATACGATCCGCTGGGCAACGTGTTAGTGCGGTCGTACTTGAGGCCGAAGTGGCACAAAAAAACGCATACACAGAACATGTAAACCAAGATCCTCAATAGCGTCTCGCATGGGACCTTGTTTCCAGAAGTATCCCGGTGGCCCCCCAAGTACAATATTCATACGTAGAGCCCGAGCCTTGGACTTCACATGTTGGATGCGCTGGCAGCGTGGCCCTGCCCTCTTACCAGGTAGCCCCACATGCCAGTCAGCAGGTGTTGCCCCCCACAACAGTTTGTAATCACCCGAGAGTAATGCACCCAAATACTGTGTACCTCTGGACCTCTGCATGTGTAATACGGTCACACATGTATCCACGGGCTCGGACTTCAGCGCAAGCTGCCCGCATATCCTCAATGACAAATGCTCGAGAATGATAATGATGTTGCAATCCGTCTTTTTCTGCAGCGGCCACGCAGCCGGGCCCACTGCTGTTCGCGGCAGCCGCGCAGCCAGGCTGGCCACGGTCCCTGGCACGCACAGTCGGTGCCTGGGAAAAGAATGCAGGTTTCCCCGCGTTTGCTGACAGCACCTGAGTGTTCGGCCTGTCTGAGCAAGCGCGAGTGGCCGCGGCGCGCGCCTGCCCCCGTCGCTCGTTTGGCGTTTGGTTTGTCCAAATGCCTGTGCCATGCCGCGCTGCAGAGCCGCTGCTCGGAGTAAAGAATATCGAACTTCTCAGCGGCATCACTCCCTTCTGCAGGTACCCCTGCCTGTGCGTCGGGAGGCAGCCACTTCGCGCCCTCCTCGTATATATGGCCTGATATATCTTCGCCTGCAAATTGCGCGGGCCGAAGTCCTTCTCGGCCGAGGGGGGGTTAGTCCCAAGGGACACAGTCCAGCGACGACATGTCTTCAAGGCGTTGTTCGCCAAAGACTAGATCGTGAAAGTGGACGTCTCCTCGTTGATAGAGAAGCCGATGCCCTTCGTATATTGTGACATCATGCATGCGCGGGCATCATGCACAGCAGGCGCCCCTGCAAATTGGCTATGGATCCGATGCCTCCTTGACGAGCAATGGAGCATCTTCGCGATGAGGATTGGCCGCAATAGTAAACGACATCGGCCCTTGATCCTCAGTGGCCGCCTCGTACTCGTCAGCCTTGAGTGCCAGATGTCCAGAGGGTGTCTTCATCAGGTCGAGTGCTCCGGCACCTTCTCCGAATAGAACCTTATACATCTCCACGCCAGGGATGAGCATCTTCTCGCGTCCCTGCTCAAGGATCAGGATGGCCCTCGTGTTGGACATGCTCCTCAGACCCAGGATGGCCGGGAGGTTTTCTCCAGAACCTTCAGCCACATTTGCTGAGTACGCATATCGGGTCCCGGCACAGCAGGTTGCCCCGCAGGACCCCCCCCCCCCTTTTCTTTGCATGCAATCTTGCAGCGCAGGGATGTATAACAGATCGCGGCGCAATCTCCCACTCCTGACACGCAAAGCCTCTTCGTGAGGCTCAGCCTCTTAATGGCGTGCCCGTGGGAGCGCGATACCTGCTCAAAGGTCTGCGCCGTCTTTAAACCAATAATATTGATATTACTGTCAATATCCAGAAGAATAGTCAACATACCATTGATCATAATTCCACTGTTAGCTGCCAAGGCTAGCTCATGGCGTTCACCACATAGTCCGGGCACTTCAGACACTGTCGTGTCATGCGAGCCTTTGCGGCGCCTCTGCTCCGACACCCAATCGTTTCGTGACAGAGATGTGAAAACATCCATAGATTCACGAGCCCCTTCTTCCGCAATAGGATTCCTTTCAAAGATCCAGGCTGTTGGATATTCGTCATACGTACATGGGTGTGATGTGGAGGTAGTGGGTAAGTTCAGGGGCGCGACCTCATCCGCGCGCACGCCCATCTGATCATCAGTTTTTTTCATAAATACTGCACGCAACAGATCTTGTTCGGATATCCCGCTAATGCCACTGCGCGCGCTTACAGGACTCTCCGTCCTGCGCTAATTACGTGGACGAAGGTCTCGCCCATATGGCATGCATGCGAGTGAAGACTGGAAGACTGAAGCCACTGAGCGCCCCTGCCGGCAGCCCTTTCCATGCGCCTCCACCAAGCATCGTTCACCGGCACCGAAGGTGGTGCTGATCTAGCAGGTGCCCCTGCGTTGTCATCGGTCTCTGCCACCAATGGCATAGGCGCGTCTATAGCAGGTGCCCCTGCAAGTGTGGTTGCCTACGTTACTAGCCCCGCGCTGGTTGATGATGCAGGTTGCCCCGCCGGCGTCGTCATCGAGACTGCCGCGGTGCCCGTCATCGTCGCCGTGACGCGGTTGAGCCCTTTCACGGAGGTCCCTGAGCTCATTCGCCCCTCGGAGTATATCTTCATGACGATTGAGTGACTCCTGATCTCCGGCAGGGGCGCAGTGGAACTCGGCAGTAATGAGGCCAACACCCCTGCAAATAGCGCAGGGGGCCTCACTTGCGAAACCTTCCATGTTCCCAGCCAACTGTCTATCCACATGAGCATGTACCACTCGGTCCCAGCATCGTGCATGGAATATGCGGCCGCACTGGAGACGCCAGAACTTGTCGTGGTCCATGAACTGGCCCAAGCATATGGCACACTTACCGAAGCCGCCGTCACTGATGATGGGCGGTGCTGCCGATGGCCTGATACGCGTCTGGCGCTCCAGGGTGGACTCACCAGCCTCGAACCGACTAGGTGATACCGTCGGTAGCTGCATTGATGCAACCATGGCTGGACTGCTCGCAGGTGTCCCTGCTGTATTGCGATTAGCAGGTTGTCCCACGCGGCTCAGCATTCTGTTGGTCGCAGGCGATCCTGATTAGCAGGTTGATCCTGATTCCGGCGCTGGCGAGAAGCCTGCATAGCCAAGTTGGCCTGCTGCTCCTCGTATATGGCTAGGATCTCAGGGCGCAACTCTCCCATGGTCGGCGGCATGACTAGGCCTGGGGCCTGTTGCTGCACATCTTGGTCCATGGAGGGGGCCAGATAACCATAGTGAGGTATCTGTCCTGGCACACCTGATGCATGCCCTGAGCCACGCGTCAGCTGCGACTGGTAGAAGTCGTCGGCCGTCGCCCGAACATATGGGTTCTCGGGCTGTTCCCACTCGGGGAGTACCACTCACCTGAGTGTGACAGTCAGGATAGAGTAGATGATCCATTGGCGCTGAGGTTGGACGATCAGCAGACGTTGGATCGCATGTCGGATGACTGAAGAATGCTGGCACATATCCAAACCGATTGTGGTTGTCCGGTGATGGATTTGGATCCGGAACATACTCCCACGACGGCGTCCACTTGGCACTAGGGAGGTCAATGCCGCCCCTCCGCATACTCTGAGCAGCCTCACGCATCTGCGGATACATCCACTCTCGCTGACCAACTAAACTTCTCTGTACGGCATCTTGGTCAGGAAAAGCAGGTTGCCCCACATGTGGACGTGGTGATGCAAATGGCGATGTCGCCTGTGAAGCCTGATAGAGCTGCGGATCCACACGAATGCTTTGGAGCCTCGCCTGCAGGCTATTGTTGCTCCCAGCACTCTGTGGAGTACCAAATGGTGTAGTAGCTCTGCTCATTGGAGCAAATGAAGCAGGTTGCCCTGCAGGTACTGGCAGTTGTTGCACAGGAGCACGCCACGGATCGTTGGCGCACAGAGCGTCGGAGTGCGTAATACCACTTGAAGTAATGCCTGTCACATCGGCGTTCCGAGCCTGTATCCATGATCCATCAGATCCCCCTGCAGGTGCCCCCGCATGAGATGCGCCCATCATGAGCACGGTTGAGAACACGACCTCCTGAATTGGAGGCGGCTCGGGACACTTCAAATTATAGGGGGTCTTTGGGATGAACCTATCCTTCAAAGATGATGCATCATTGCGGATCTCGTACATATCTGCAAATTTGCCGCTCGAATACGGCCGATTACTGTCCCGCAAATATAAGGGATTGACCCAAATTTGTCCCACGCGATTGCACTGACAGGTATAGCTAGACAGAATCCCGATCAACTGGGCGATGTGGTTTGGAGGAATCCTGCCATTCCGGCCCGCTGTCACGACGATGTCATTCGCTGAGCGCCATGTCGGAATGTTGCCCCGAAGCAGGTTCTCCAGGCTAACCATGACCAACACCTCGGAACCGACGCGCAGGCCGGACTGAATCCGATTGTCACCAGGAAGGTATGGGCAGCCGTGTACAAACTGTCTGCCCCTCTTATTACTGGTGTCGTCGGAGCGGCATGATAATCCAATACTAAGGATACTCGGTACATTCTCCCACTGAGTTCCGTGGATGAAAAGAACAGGGTGCCCCAGGAGCCGACGGGTACGTAATTCTTTTATATATATATAAATAATGACCTGGGGCACTTAATACCAGGGCTGCTGCGTCCGTTACTTGGGCGGATGAAGTGCGCGTCGTGCTTCTCGGAGGAGTACTTCAACTTCCTAATATGCAGCCTGTTCTTTTTCATTCCAGACTCATCAATCATGCCAATGAGTTTCAGAACAGCATAAGCCTGGCACGCCCAGTGCTGGTTCTTGAGCTTCTAGCGCACCCTGCCCAGGTGCTCGCGGAGGTAGCTATCATATCCTTCCGCTGGCCAGCTGTTGAGTAACTGCGATAATTCTGCCCATCCGTCGCACTCGTCGCACGAGGTAGTTCCCGAGTGAATATGTCCGACAATTGACCTCTATGAAAAGGCTTGTGACGGAGGGCCGTCGTCAGCCGCTCTGAAATCTTACGCTGGTCGTCGTACCTGAACTTCGGCCGGATGACATTTTCTGATATGAAGATGTTTTCCAGATATTCCCTTTCAGCGTCGAACGTGAGTACTGGGTTTTTGTCCGCAGAATGTTGCGCACAACTTGACGCGCGTTCGAATATGGGCCATGATGAATAGCAGCGTCCACGATGTTGCACTGCACCACCATATATCGATCAGACCCGTCGTCAATCCGAGGACGATACGCAGGGTTGATCTTCGTGCGATTGGACGCGCGCATCTTCCCCCAGAACTCTCGGCACCCCGCCGGCACCTCTAACGCGGGGGCAGGATGCCCCACAAAACTCTGAGCAGGTTGCCCCGCCGAACTCTGAGCAGGTTGCCCCGCGGAAAGCGGGGCTGCCACTGGCGCGGGAGGCGCCGCGGCGCTCGCCGCCGATATGGCAGCGCCAGCAGATCCTCTTGGCGCCCGTGGAGTTCCTGGCGAGGTACTGACATCGAAGTCCTGGCGTTTCTTGCCCTTGATGTTATAGGACTCGACCGTCTTATCTCTGGGCGCCGTTCCTGGCACCTCTGGCGTGGTAGCAAGGAGCTTTCCAGCGACACGTGTCGTAAAGGAAGCGCCCCTTGTCCGTCCTTCCAGCGCGGGCACCCATCCTGCCCTGCGCGCCCGACCTGGCGCAGGGCCGCGACGCGGCACAGGTCCCTCTGGAGCAGGCGTACTGGTGCCCTGAAATCTAGCTGCTGCGGCGGCCACTGCTGGTCCTCTGGATCGTTGTCGATCGGCAGGTCCCCCTGCACATCGCTGCTGATTGCTGCCCCCAGGGTTGGGATCACCTGGCCCCCCCACTCATATTTTCTTGGGCGCAAGCTGGTCAGGGCCAAGAGATGGGCTTGATGAATCAGAAGATGGAAGAAGATCGACCGTCTCTGGCTTTGGCTTACGAGTTGCCTTTGCCGCGGCCCCCGCCGGCGCCCCAGGTATATAACGCATGGGGCCTTGGTCAGGATTCAGATCGACGCCATCTGGCTTCCTGAGGGCCATATTCCTAATGTGGATCTTTTGCTTACCGGAAACCAAAAAGCATCGGCGTTTCGTATTTCGACTATGCTTGCCTGCACCCAGCCAACAGTTTCAGCACGGTAAACAATCCGCCTCCCAGGAGATAGATCCATATCTCCTTGTGACAAAGTAATCGGGGTCAATCGGAGTATCTGCATGACACGTAAAGCCCGCATCACCCGAGTTGCTGGACTCACACCCTTCAGGGGCAGCGCCCGTAGGATCAACTTCTTCAGCCATTTCATCATCTTCATCGTCACCAGCTTCTTGTTGGCCTTCTTCTTCTGATGTATGATATGCAGGTTTCCCCGCGCGCCACTAGCGATTGAACTGCGCCAAATGGTGAGTAGGTATCGAGTTCTGCCGAACGAGGTTTGAATGAACTATTTCTTCGGCGGTGGCGGGGTCGTACTCTTTCTCCGTCAGCTGCTCAAGATCTGACGCAGCATTGGGATCGGCACAGCGACCCCGACCATCTCCATGAGACCAAACCCACGGTGCCTTCTGAAATTCGGGCTACTTGATGGGCGCCTCATGGGGCAGCCGAGCCGGCGGTCAGCATAACTGGGGCATGTGCAACAAACCCCCGCATAGAGCTTTCGATCCTCGATGATGGCCCTTCTGATACCGCGCGTGAGCATCATATCCTGCGATTGGGCAGGCCCCGCCTTTGAGCGCATGCAATTGCCTGCATCATCTCGCTTGACCCCGCGAAGATAATACCAGCGCCGAATGCGATGCTCATTCCAGTTCATGAGCCAGCCAGAAGTCCATCTGACTTGCGGGCATGCACTGACGAGCCAATCCAGCTTCAGCGTAGCCTTTCAAACGCTGCGCGTCACCTTCTGGATATCCCCCTCCTCGCTGTCGGTCACCTCGAGGCGGCCTTCCCCGCAAACGATCCCTCCTTGGGGGGGCGCGTGGTCTAGTTGCCACGGCGGGGCCCTTGGGGTTCCCGCGCGTGGAGGATAAGGGCGCCGAGTACCACTCGAACGGGCTCGCGCGCGATCTGGCGAGCGGCTGGCTGGGAGCTCGACCGCGACGTATCACATGGTCATTGTCTCCTCGTTTGTCGCCCTCGTCATCATCGCGATAAGTCTTCTTCCCCGAGGCTGGGCGGCTTGGCGATCGCTTCGGGCGGCTGGCGGATCGATCCGACGAAACGAAAGCGCACTGAAATTCTTCATCATGACCAAGGTCACATTGAATACGCTCAGATAGATTACCAGCGTCGCGTTGGTTTCCCCGCAGAGGATCACCATCGATTAATTCCACGTTTGTCGGATTCCCAATCAAGCGGTAGATTCTGAGTCCGCGGGCGCCCCCGCCATGCCAAAATCACCTTCGATAGGCACGTGGAGGTTCTCGACAAACGCAATATCTGCAGGTTGCCCCGCGATGGGTATACCCAGCCATTCTGTCAAGTCGATGTCGTCGCGGTCAGTGAACACCTCCTCGAACAGCTCGCCGGCGCAATCCTCGAGGGCCATGCTGACACTTAGACACCTGGCAGCCATGAGATGAACAATTGTGGCTGAACCGTCGGCAAGGTCGGCTAAAAGCGACCCCCAATCAAGACACTGTACGTC
Organism: Prorocentrum cordatum; assembly: GCA_963575745.1. Lineage (NCBI taxonomy): Eukaryota > Dinophyceae > Prorocentrales > Prorocentraceae > Prorocentrum > Prorocentrum cordatum. The sequence continues at coordinate 494,950 of CAUYUJ010002758.1, forward strand.
GGAGTCCGTTCGAGCCAGATGTATTGACGGACCCCTGCCTCTTCCATCACCTCGGGGGCATTCATTCGCATCGGAAATGCTGTGCGCTGTGGCATATGTCGCACTCCATAGCTTCACCGTTGGCATCCTTTGGGTTTCCTCGTTGTCCTTTAACCTTGTCTGATGTATGCCTGCGGTTTCTGCCAGTCCCTAAAAACATGTCCTACTGAAGCCCAGTGAGAGACGCTAGGAATGCTAGTATGCCTATACCACGCAATCGCCGACGCTTACCTCTGCCTTTATTTCGACCCATGCCTTTTCCATTAAGTGATCGTCGTACACAATACGTCTCACCTTTCGGACTGGTTTCTTCATGAGACTCCGCTAACGACGCCTGTGTTTTCGGTGGCCCAAAAATAACCATTGAACTTGTTGCTCTTCATAAAGGTATGTCGGCATATCAGAGAATTCCAAGGCGGTAGCTTCGCCATCGGAAGACGCATCCGCATCGGTACCGGAGTCGAAGTCGGACTCGGCGGCTTGCCCCGCTGAGCCCATTAAGGTCATGGCTTGTATAGGGGAAGCCGCGTCGGGCGGTCCCTTAGGTCTGGCCCAGGAGTCTTGCGACCCCGAGGCCGTTCCACCACTCTGAGCCAGCAGTGTAGTGGTCTCAGCTGGCTGTGATCATCGTTCCAGACGTTGTTGGCAGGTTGCCCTGCATTGGCCTCTACGTGGAAGGTCGCGGTTCAGTGACCGTGGCTAAAGTTACCACCAATATTGCCAGGGGTCCTCCCAGCTATGTGAGCATATGACCTCATACGCTCAAGTAGAGCGTCAAATTGTTGTTGGTCTGTCGGCACGTGGTGGTTCAGAGGCTGCAGGAGTTGTTGTGCCCGCGATGCCTCGCTGCAATGCTGCGGCTTGCTGGGAGGGCGTCATATTGCCTGTGGCCACATTGATCCAGGCATGTACTTCGCGGACGAACTCGCGAAATGGTACTTGGCCGGCGGGGTCCCAGCGGGGGCCGGACGTTCATGCGTCGCCTCCGCCCCGCATATGTCCTACCGCACACCCAATACCAAACCCATATGAGCCCAAAGATAGCAACCCCAATCCAATGGCCTCGAAGGTCGTAGTCGGATGTAGTCGGTTGGGACTTATGTTGTTTAGTCGTAAGTCTGCGCGGGGTCGGAGGCGGCAGTATGTCGTATCGCATGTTTCCATGCATTATGTCTTCGAAGAAATTTCCCATTGGAGTCGGTGGGTGGACTTCAGGAGTGTAGTAGCGCAGGGATGTAAGATGTGAGTGAGAGACCTCCGCTTGGACAGGTGTATCGCTGCAAGTTTCCTTGCGGTACTGCGTAGTTATATACATTCCTCCGCGCAAACCCACTGCACCCTGATGTTCCACCATATCTGTAGTTCACCAGATAGTGCCGTGGACGGTGAGGAGTAGAAGGGGGCTGGAAGGCCCAGCCAACAGCTTCGCCTCAGGCAAAGCCAAGCTCCCGCTCTGTTGTACCGTAGCAACGATAGTCTCAGTATGAGAGGAGATGCCATCTCAAGCAGTAGGAAGATCCTTTTGGTCTCGATAGCGATTGTGTGCCTCGCAATGAGGCACAGTCATATTTGGGCGGCCGGCCGCTTGAGCCGACGCGGCCGCGGGCGCACGCTCGCTTCCACTCCTTACGTCCCTCAGCTCGCTTTAGAGTTAAGAAAGCTACAACCTGAGCTTCAGCTCTGCTGGGGGGGGCCGGGGGGGCTCTGCCGGCCGGGGTAGGGGGGGAGGGGGGGGGGGTCATCGGGTCTACCCTTTCTCCCCCCCCCAGGAATCCCAAACCGCCCCAAGACGAGCCCAGGAGGCCACCAAGACGGTCCAGGAGGCGCCCGAAACAGCCCAAGAGCGCTCCTGGACGCCCAAGATGGCCGAAGACGGTCCAAGAGGAGCCCAGGAGGCCACCACGACAGCCCAAGAGGCCCCCAAGAGGAGCCAAGAAGGTCCAAGAGGGCCCCAATATAGCCCTGGAGGCACCCCAAGACGACCCCGAGAGGCCCCCAAGATGGCCTCAAGAGGGTGAACCCGAACGGACCCTTCTAGTCCTCCACCCCAAGATGACCCCAAGAGCCCCCAAGATGCCCCCGAGGCGCCCCCAAGGGGCCCCCAGAGGCCCCTAAGAGGTCCCCAAGAGGCCCCGAAGAGGACCCCGAGAGGCCCCCAAGAGGCCCCAAAGGTCCCCAAGAAGCCCCAAGAACCAAGAGGCTCCAAGAGGCGCTCACTCGCGTGCTGCCAGGCCAGAGGTGCACGGCCTGACTTGGTATTGCTCGGAAGCGAAAGCGATGAACGAAGAACCTTCCACCCTTCGCCGTCACCAGTCGTCGGTCGTCGGCCGTCGGCAGCCGTTCGCCGTCTGTCGTCGTCGTCGTCGTCGTCGTCGTCGTCGTCGTCGTCGTCGTCGTCGTCGTCGGTTCGTCGTCATTAACTCCTTCGTCGGTCGTCGTCGTAATTATCCCGCTCGTCGACCGTTGGTCGTCCGTTGTCGTCGTCATCGTCCATTTCAACAACAGTAGCATCAAGAGCGCCCCGGATCAGCGGCACTGGCCGGAGGCCACTACAATAGCCCAAGATGGCCTCCAAGATGGCCCCATTCACTTCAGGATGGCTCAAAAGAACTTCCGCCATACCTCCAAGATACCCTAAGACAGCCCCGCAACAGTCCCACGTGCCCTCCGACACTTGCAAGGCAGCTCAAAGAGGCCAAAATCCTTCCAAAACCTACAAATAAATGATTGCTGCTTTCTCGCCTTCTCGCTGTCGACGGGTCTTGAGGCCTCAAAATTGTCCCCTGAGGGCTAATGGAGAACCCCAAGAGGGGCACAAGAGGCCCCCAAGAGCGCCCAAGATGGCCACAAGAGCAACCTGTTCAGCCTCCGAAGGGGGACGCCAAGTAAAGTCTGCCAAAGTCTGCCTCTTTTTGTGAGCCATCGGGCCCAAGCTCGCATCGACCAAGACCCCCCCGAAGAGCACCACGAGGATCCCAAGAAGGCCAAAATGGCACCAAGATGGCTCAAGAGGCCTTCAAAATCAAGAGGCTTCCCACAAACTCGCGGAGCGAAATCCTCCGCGAGGGCTTGAATTATGGTTGACTCGTCGTTGTCATCGTCGTCTTCAGCTCGCCTGGGCATCGTATCTGATTGGGCTTGTGGGGATACGCCGAGCGCCTAGAAGTGCGGGCAAGTCTGAGGCGACAGTGGCATTCCTCAATGAACTGTGGAGAAGTCTCGAGCATAGAGAATGCGAGAAGGTCTCGAGCGAGAAAGCGATTCTTGAATGAATTGGTTGAAGAATTATCAGGCGGGGGGCCGTCATTGTTGCAGCCTGGGGCCATGGGCACAGTTTGAGACTCCAGACTTCGCCTGGTGGCGCACTTCAAATGGAGAACGACAACATACGACACGCCAAACCCGCCGACCCTTCGGCGAGTGCGAGCGGCTTTGCCTTCGTCGTCGTCGTCCGACGTCGTCGTCGTCATCATCGTCATCGTCGTCGTCGTAGTCCGTCCTCGTTTCCCGTAGTCCGTCGTCCGTCGCCCGTCGTCGTCGTCGTCGTCGTCGCCAATCCCAAACCACTTGAGCAACAAGAAAAAGAAACGTCGGGAATCTGTCGATTCCTTCCTCTTTTGCCCCTTCCTGGCGGGGGGGAGGGTCTCGGGTCAGCATACCGCACTCCCCGGGGTCCCGGCGGGTCCCGGGGGAGTCCCCGCGGGTCGCCAGCGAGTCCTGGGAGAGGTCCCGCCTCAGGGTCGGCGGCACCGGCCGTAGGCGCTACCAATCGCGGGCAACGCGACCGATCGGCGAGGCACTGGGGGGATCGGCGAGGCTACAGCAGACCGAGGCGCCCGCTCGCCGATCAGGAACGACGAGGTCCAATACATGGCCGCCGGGATCGAGTTCATCTCCTCGGCGGAGGAACCGGCGCCCGGTGAGCCCAGGACAGTCCGCGGCAGCAGCAGCGGCGCCCGCACCACCACCAGAGGGCAAACGAGCTCAACGAGGGTACGCCTAGAATCGAGCTCGCCCGTGAGCGTGAGCTCGGTGCGCTCAGGACGATCAGGCAGCAACGGCAGCGGCAAGATCACCGAAGATCACCGTGTGGTGGTTTTCCCGCGTCTCGTCGGCCCTCAGCGCTCTTGCAGGCTCGGGGTGTCCAAAAGGCCTCCAAAAAAGCCCAAGAGGCCCCGAAGACGGCCCCAAGAGAAGCCCCAGACGGGGGAAAGCACAGGTGTCCTGGGGCCAAGATAGCCGCAGAGACCGTCACGAAGCCAACAAGAGACCCAAAGGGCCTCCGGAGGGGCCACAAGACGCCCCCGAGAGGCCCCCAAGAGAGGCCCTAAGAGGCCCCAAAAAGGCCCCCAAGAGGCCCCAAAAGGCTCCCAAGAGACATCCGAGAGGGAGGCATCCCAAGAAGCACCCGAGGGGAATCCTCAGAAATCTCGGCAGGCATCGCAGACGCCCTTGGGCCCACGATCCAGGCACGGTGGCGGGATGGGCAGAAAGCCATGATATCCGCCGCCCCCTGGTCGTTCATCATCACAGGGGTGCACGGCGTGCTGAACATCTGAGTGGTTCTGGCTCTTTTCTCGACAACTCCCAACGGCGTCTCGGCCCAACCTGCCGGCCACCCTGGATGGCCTCGAAGACGGCCAAGATGGCCCAAGATGGCCTCGAAGTTTAGCCAAGATGGCCCAAGATGGCCTCCGAGAAAGCTCAAGAGGGTCCTAAGATGCCTCCAAGACGGCCAAGATACCTCGAGAGAGCCCAAGATCGCCTCGAAGGATTTGGGCGTTTGCTCATTATTCGACTTTCCAGCGGCCCAAAACAGCCCCTGAGGCCACCAAGATGGCCCCAAGGGCGGCCAAGAGGCATCTGAGATGGCCCCATGACGGCCCAAGAGGTGCCCAAGACGGCCCCAAGAGGGCCTCAAGACGGCCCTGGAGACCTCCAAGACGCCCAATATGGCCTGCTGCTGCTGCTGCTGCTGCTGCTGCTGTTGCTGCTGCTGCTGCTGCTGCTGCTGCTGCTGCTGCTGCTGCTGCTGCTGCTGCTGCTGCTGCTTCTGCCTCTGGACACCCGGCTGGCATCTTCTCCGCCCGAGGGAGGGCCGTCCTGTTTCGCTGGGCCGTTGAACGCCTTCTCGAACCTCCCCTGCCCCCCTCCGCCAGCACGGCCGAGCGGCACCACCGCCTCCAGCCGCTACCGCTCTGTCGGAGCTCCTGGCGATCAGAGCCCCCTCGCCAAAGCCGCCTGGTCACTATCCCCTCGGCGTCCCGCGGCCGAGGGAGGAGACAGGGGAAGATGGGGGAGGAGGACGAGGAAGGAGGGGAGGGGGAGGCGGCGCCGACCACACGCCGCCCGTACAACCGAACGACAGCAGGCCAACGAGGGTCAAGTCGGGCACGTCCTCCTACAGAAACATATTCAAACTAGAACCACGCACGCGCGCTTCGCGCGCGCATAGGTTCTAGGCACGGCTGCGCCACGTTTTGCTGCTCTCGTTATCGCTCGTGTGATCATCGACGACGACGACGACCACCACGACGACAGGGGCGGCGACGAGTGACGACGAAGGCGACGACGACGACGACGACGACGACGACGACGACGATCACGACGACGACGACGACGACCGCCACCACCACGACGACGACGACGACCCCTGGAGTAGCCCCGAGGTGCGGACAACTCCCATAGGCCCGGAATTTCGTCCTACATGTTTGACTGTCCCGGGGCCCGTTGGGGGCGTCTGGATGCCGAGTTGTCCGGAAGCTTCGGGATCTGCCAGAGTACCTCAGGGCGTCTGGGGAGAGGGCTCTTGGGAGCCTCTTGGGGCTTCCTGGCGGCCCCGTGGGGCCCGCTTGGGTTTTTTTTTTCGGGTGCTCTTGGAGGTTTCTTGGGGTCTCTGGGGTGCTTTTTGGCGAGGATGGCTCGAAATGTTGGGTGGGGTACCCCTCGAGGCTGTGGGGAAGCTGGCCCAGGGCCCTCTGGGATCGTCTTGGGGGCCCCCTGGACAGTCGAGGGCCCCTCTTGAGCCGTCTTGGAGACCTCTTGGAACTCTCTTTGGCCAGTCTGGGGCGATCTGGTCGGCTCCTGGGGCCGTCTTCGACACGGTCGACGCCGAAGCGGTAAATATCGTAAAAATGTACGTTTTCCAAAATGAATGGCTCAGGCCCTTCAAGGCCGCCCCCAGGTCGCTGCTCGTACCGTCCAGGGTGTCTGTGGGGTGCTCGTGAATGAAATGACCTGTGAGCACGCCGCGGCCCAGCACGTCTTAGGCGACGCGGTTGTGCTCGACGGCGTCTCCGAAGGGGCCCACAAACACACAAATAAATAGACACAAATAACATGATTCGCCATATTTTTCTATATTTTCTGGGTTTTTGTCTTCCCCCCCACCTCCCATATCTTCCCATATTTTCTCGGGAATCGGCGATTAATTGTGTCTGTGTGATTTTTCCCCTCCTGAGTCTCACGGATGCGGGAGTCGATGTGTGGTTGCGTTATGAGCCAGGCGATTCACCATGTCGCTGTGCACGTGGCGCTGCTGCTGGTTGCTGGGTGGGGCGAGGCCGCTACCGGCCATGCCGCGCAGCCCCTGCGGCGCCCTGAGGCTCGTCACTGCATGGACGGCCTCGCCTTTGCCTCGGGGTGCCGCGCGCGCGCCACCCAAGGACGAGGACGGGTGGGAGTGTGCCGGTGTCCGATTGGTGGCAGTGGCCTGTGCCATTCGCAGCGTGGTGCGCTGGTTCCCGCCTTGGTGGCAATGGTGCTGGCTATAATCGTTGCACTGCTGCCGGTCGGGTCGCGGGACACGCGGTGCTGCTGCTGGTCGCTGGGTGGGGCGTCCTGTGGGGGGCAGGGCGGTGCACCGCCGTGGTCCTGGCGCCCCTCGCCCTCGGAGCTGCTGCTCGCCCTTCGGCGCGGAGCGTCGAGAGCAGGCAGTCGTGCGAGGCTCGGAAGCCATGCAGGCGGCGACGTCGTTGCTGGCGTGAATGCGGGCTCTGGTGCTGGAATCGGTAGTGTCCGCTGTGTTCGTGTCGGTGCCAGGGTCGACGGTAGCTTCGGTGCCGGCACCGCTGCTGGAGTTGATGCTGACGTCGGTGCGGAGGTTGATGCCGGCTCCTGCGCTGGCGTCGATGCGGACGGGGCCCACGGTGTCGGTGGCGCTGACCCTCCTCATCTATCGCCCCCGCTACATCATCTTCGGTCATGATCTTCACCTCCCAAGCGGTCACCTGGCACTGGTGCTGGGGACGATGCTGGAGTTGATGCCGCCGGCATCAGGGCGGACGACGATGCAGGCTCCCGTGCCGGAGTCAGTGCTACCTTCGGTGCTGGCGTCGGCGCTGGCGCGATGGCTGGTTGGGGTGGGGCGGCAGGTGGGTCACGGGATGGGGCGTCGGAGATAGAGTCGGAGAGGGCATCAGTCATGGCGTCGGCAGGAGTGTCAGGTGCGACGCCGTGCAGGTGTTCGGCGAAGCGCACCTGTCGAAATCCTGGTGTCTGTCGATGGGCGCGCACGAGGGCTGGCTTCGATGCTATCGTGAAGGCTGATGCGGGTGTCGATGCTGGCGTCGGCGCTAGCGTCGATGCTGGCGTTGGTGATGGCGTCGATGCCGGCTCGGGTGCTGGAGTCCGCGACGTGTAGTGCAGTGGCGTCGTTGCCGGGGCTGACGCTGGCGTCGGCGCTGGGGTCGATGCTGCGGTTGTCGATGCAAGCGGCAGTGCTGGAGTCGATGCTGTCTTCGGTGCTAGTGCCGATGCTGGCGCCATGACTGAGGTCAGCGCTGTGGTCGATGCTAGCGTCGGCGTAGGTTTGGGCTATGACATTAATGATGCCGTCGATACTGGCGCCGAGGCTGGCGTCACTGTTGGCCTCGATGATTGAGTGGGCCGTCGTGTTTGTCACGATGGTGCTGCTGGCTGTCCGTGCGCTGGTGAGGGTGGCGGTGCTGGCTGTTGTCATGCTGGTAGCGGTGGTACTGCTGGTTTCCGCCATGCCAGTGGCAGTGATGTCGCTGTTTTCCGTCATGCTCGACAATCTGGTGTTGCTGGTCGCCGACGTGCTCGTCGCTGTAGTGTGGCTGGTCGTTAACATTGTGGTGCTGGTCGCAATCGTGTTCGCGGTGGTGGGGGCGGCGAAGCTGCTGCCGACCCTGCGTCTGCTAGTCATGGCGGTCGCGCTGGTCGTGCTCGCGATGCTGGCTGGACTTGGTGCTGGAGCAGCTGGTTGTGGCATTGGTCGCGCGACGCAGTGGCCCTGGCCCAGGTGGTCCAGGGCATGCCGCGAGTGCGAAATTAGTCGCAGGCCCTGCTGGCCGCCTCCTCGGTGGCGTAGCATACGTAGCCGCAGTCGAGGAAGCGCTCGGACGGCCCCTGGGCGACGCGACAAGCCCTTATCGGGCCGATCGACCAGGCTGAAGATCGAGCGGAGGGCGCGGTTATCGAGGTTGAAACCCTGCCAACACACCCGGAGAATGCGCCGCTGAGGATCAGGTTGGGCTCCGAGGCCAGACCGGCCAGAGCTGGTCGGGGAGGTACTTGGCGGCTCGGTTGCGGGCGTCAGCGTTGGCGTCGATGCCGCGGCGCGTGCTGGCATCGGTGGTGAAGACGATGCAAGCGTCGGCGATGGTACCGCTGCCAGCGTCGATGTTGGCGTCGGTGCCAGTGGCTGTGCCGGCATCAGCACTGCTGCTAGCGAAGCTGGCGCCATTGCGGAAGTTAATGCTGGGTTCGCTGCTGGCTTCGGTGCGGTCATCAAAGCAGGCTGTGCTGGAGTCGCTGTTGGCTGCAGTACTAGGGTTGGTGCTGGCGTCGCTGCTGGCGTCGATGGCGTCGATTCTGACGTCGATGCTGTCCAGAGGGCTGGCGCCGATGGGAGGCCGACGCAGGCGAGGGTGATGGTCGAAGCCGATGCTGGCATTGGTGGTGACGTGGATGTTGGCTCCGGTGCTGGAGCCGATGCCGTATTCGAAGATGGCGCTGTTGCTGGGGTTGATGCTGGCGCCGATGCTGGCGTCGCTGGTAGGAGCGGTGCTAATGTCGATGCTGACGTAGAGGCTGGAGCCCGTGCTGATGTCGGCACTAACGTAGATGCTGGAGTCCGTGCTGATGGCGTGAACAATGGCCATGTCATGCACTGAGGTCCATCCGCCCCCGGGGAAAGGGGGGGAACCTCGTGCCCTCGCTTCCATCACTGGCGTGATTGATGTCTGGACTACTGCTAGAGTCGTCTCTGACTTCGACGATACCGTCGATGCTGGCGCCGCGACTGGCGTCGGTGCTGGCCTCTGGGGTTGTGGGCGGGGCTGTCTGCGCTGCTAACATCGATTCGATGCGGGGGTCGGTGCTGGCGTTGGTGCTGGCGTCGAAGCTGGAGTAGATGCCGGTGCGTTGGTGATGACGTTGATGCTGGTGTCGGTGCTGGGGTCAACGCTGCCTTCGATGCTGGCGTTGCTGCTGGGGTCGGTTGCGGCGTCGGCGCTGGCGCCGACGCTGGGTTGATGACTGCGCGGTCATCACCAGACAATCCCAACCATGAAAATCGATGTCTCCTTATTTGTTTCGCATCCGCAAAGGCTCGCTACGTCCAAGGGAACATCGGGGCTTCGAGTGCCAGCTATCCTAATACACGTGCAAGAGCACTCTCATGTGCCATGTCGCAACCACGCAGGAGAGCAAACGTCGACCACGTTCGCCCCGAGGGCAGCGGCACCAAACCGAAGAGTTCCTCCACGCGGAACCACCACATCTGAAATTCAGACCAGGGCATTCTGAAATTCAGAACAGGCCAATCTGAATTTCAGACCAGGCCAACCTGAATTTCAAACTAGGCCACTCTGCATAATTTACGCGCAGAAGTCTCAGGCAGAACGACTTGCCCAAGTCCCCAGGGGGGCAATCTGAATTTCAGACAGGGACAATATTTCAGACAGGGGCACTCTGAATTTCAGCTATGAGAAGCGCCGCCCCAAACAGAAACGTGCCACGATCTCCCTCCGCGATCCCCCTGGAGCGAGGGAGATGCACCACCCCGCCGCGCCCGTGACAGCGCGCCGACGCGCAAATCACACGAGCTCGACAATCGCGCGCGCGTCGACGCCGAGCGCGCCAGCGCGCCCGCGCAGTCCACGAAAAGCCCAGGCACCGAAATGCATTCGAACGAGTTGACTTTGGGGGTGTCTGGCGATCACGAGGTAGCGAGGTGAGTGCTCGCACCGGCGCAGCCACACGCACTTCGCAACCTTGTGGTGGAAGCGGTTCCTCGCATGGGTCGCTTCGGTGGCTGTCGTGGCTGCCGCGACGTGTGTCCTCGAAGAAGTCGCCGTTGCGGTCGTCGTGGTTTCCGCGTTGGCCGCCATGGTGTGCTTGCACCTGAGAGTCGCTTCCGCGGTTGCCGCGGCTGCCGCGGCGTCCGCCGCGGTGCGCATGCACCTGAAACGCGACGTCGCAGCTGTCGTGGCCGTCGTGGTGGCCACCATGGTGTGCTTGAACATAAGGGATGCTGTCGTGGCTGTCGCGGTGGTCGCCGTATTGTGCGTGCCTCTCGTCGCTGACGTGGCGGCCTTCTCTGCGCCTGGCCGTAGCCGCGGCAATCGCGGCGGTCGTCTCTGCGTCTGCCGCGGCAACTGTCGTTGACGAACGAACAGTACACACCCATGCGAGTAGGGAGGACGGAAGGGCGCCATGGGCGCGCGCTGTCGGACGGGTGCCCCCGTTCGAACGAGAGCCTCCTCCAGGGTCCGACATCCCACGCCCATGCCCATAGCCAGTGCCCCCCCTCCGACCCTCCTATGGGCGTGGGCGTGTGTTGTTCGCTCCTCATGTCGTGGTTGTAAACGCAGTGGCTGTCGTGGTGGCTACCGCGCTGCTTGCGTGCTGGTCGGTCGCCCGCTGGTCGTTGATCTGCTTTGCGGTCGTCTGCTGGACGGTCGCCCGTGGACAACTGGCAAGCGTTGTGCCGGTCGTTAGTCATGGGGGGCATCGATAGGGGGGGACTGGCATAGGGGGGATGCATCGTCCTGGAATCGGCGATACATCGCCGATAGATCGGCGATAGGCTTCCGATAGTGAATCCGCACCTACAGCTCGGCTCGCACCTGTGGCAAGACAGCTGGAGTGGCCTCGCGGGGGACTCCTCTGGAACCTGGCGGCAATCGACTGATATGACTGCAAAGAACGAACGTTATCCCTCTCTGTCTCCCTCTCCAGTCTGCTGGAGGTTCTGCCCTCCGTTTCTGCATGGATGCGGGCCCTGCCGCCGAGCCGGAGGCCCAGAGCTGGCGGGCGGGGGCAGGGGGGAGGCTGCCGCAGGAGGGGCAGGGAGGCGGGGTGGGCCCGCTGGGACCACATGAAGAAGTTGGCGCTGGTCACCCACACGTGGAGCGACATGATGGTGGGCACGACCAGCAAGGGCGCGCAGTCGCGGAGGGCCTCCCGGAGGGACGGCGAGAAGCAGGGGGGGAGGGCCAGAGGAGCACAAGACACTGATACCGCTGCTCGTCCTGGAGAGCCCTCGTCGCCACGGCTGGATTCTCCCCGATATTCTGGTCCGAAAACTCCCGAGCAAGAGGCGGTGAACCAGGAGCAGCAGCAGCAGCAGCAGCAGCAGCAGCAGCAGCAGCAAGGGGCGAGTCCCGCGAAGTCCTGTCGGGGGTGACTTGCCCACGAACCTCTCGGGGCACCCCGGGAGTTCCACGGGGCGGCCAAGTCCCTGCGCGGGCTCCCGGAGGAGGCGCCCCCAGAGGCCCGCCAGAGTGAGGGGGAGACGGAGACGGAGACGGAGACGGAGACGGAGACGGAGCGCCGCCTGCGCCAGTCAGCGCACCCGCGCGGCGGGCTACCCAGGCACCCGACGTCGCGATGTACCTCACAACGTGGCTCCCCGAGACCTTCATCCTGAGCCGTGTTTGACGACCCCGGGAGTCGTGTTTGCTCCACGGCGCGAGGGTGTCAGTGTTCCAGGGCGCGCTCTGGCCAGAACTGCCAGGCGCATCCAGCCGTTGCCACGAGGAGCCCCTGGGAGGCCCCGAGGGGGGCGGGAGACGCCCAAGCTCGAGCCTCGGGGGCCCGAAGGTCCCCGACGGCGGCCGCGACGCCCAGGCGACCCCCGACGGGGTCCGCGGGCGTCCCCGACGGGATCCGAGGGCAGCTCGGCGCCGCGAGGAGCGAACCCTGCCGCGAGGGAGGCGTGGGGCGACGCCGCCGCGCGAGGCGTGGCGCGGTGGCGCGCGCGCGCGCGAGCGCGCGCGGCAGGCCCGGGCGGGCGACCCTGCTGCGGGCGGCCCCCCCGGCTGGGGGGGGGCGCCCCGCCCGGGGGAGCGGCAGGGCCGATCGCGTCCTGGGGGGGGGGAGGCCCCGGCGCCGCAGGAGGGCGAAGGAACAGCACCAGGATTGGGAGTCCCGAAACGGTGCGGTGACCGACCGTGCGGTGACCCCGACATCCCCCAAGACCTCACCGCACGGTCCGTCACCGCACGGTCTCGGGGCCTGGGAAGCCCCATGTCGCCCGAGACGTCCTCGGAGAAGACCTCGACTCCCAAAACCGTGCGGTGGCCCCGAATCCCCACCGATTCACCGCACGGTGTGGTCACCACCCCGTTTAGGGACTCCCGACAGGACTTTGACGCCGAAATCCCACCGACCCTCTGGGCGTTTCGGGAGTTCGGTCTTCTCTCTGGCAGAATCCTTCCTTTCCCCCCTGCTCGGGGGAGAGGTGTCCCCCTTACCCCCCTACCCTGGGTCTGAAAAGGGGGGGGCGCGACCCTTTGGAGCGTCCAAGATGGCCCAAGATGAAAATGGCTGCAGGTGGGCCTGATGGCCTCCAAGATGGTCCAAGATACTTCGAGATGGCTCAATCGAGTCTCCGACAAACGTCCAAGAGGCCCCAAAGCAGCCCTAAAAATGGTTCCAAGTGCTCATCGAGCGTCCCAAGACACCCCAAAGAAGCCAACATGGCTTGAAAACCGAAGGAATATCAATGTGTTTTGCGTTTTCGCCTTTTCGCTTCCGAATGGTTTTCGAGACCTCCGGATGGCCCCAAGATGGCCCAAGGGAGCCACAGGGGGACCAACAGGGCCCCGAGAGGGCCCCAAGTACGCCCAAGAGCGCTCCAAGAGGGGCTCAACAGAACAGAACGGAACAGAAGCCGTACACCCAAAGGCGCGTCGGCAGGCGCTGCATGATGAATGGATTCAGACACATGAAAGAAGGAAGGACGCACGCAGGGAGGGGAGGGACGCGCGCCGAGCGGGCACGGGGGTCCCCAATCGCCATCGTCGACCCTCCGAGGGGGGGAACCCGAATCCGCGACCCCCCTCTTTTCAGCCATGGGGCGCGAGACGGCCCCAAGAGACCCCCCAGACCCCCCCCCAGAGGAGGTTCAAGACACCCCAACAGAACTCCAAAAAGGTCGAGGAGGCAAGAGCCATTGAACAACCTCCGGAAAATCCATGTGTTTGCGTCCTCGCCATTTCACTTCCCATGGCCTTCCGATGCCTCAAGATGGCTCGGACTGCAGGGTATTGCAGGGTCTTTGCAAGGTCTGCGCGTTGTCTTCGCAGGGAATTTGCAAGGTATTCGCAGGGTTTGTTTTGCAGGGTCGTTGCACGGGTCGTTGCAAGATCTTCGCGGGGTCTTTGCAAAAGGGGTTGCGACCGGCTTCCAAAAGGCTCGCGGAGCGAAAGCTCCGCGACGGTATCATGGTTGACTCGTCGTTGTCGTCGTCGCTTTTCATCGTCGTCTCCCAGGTCCTCCCACATCCATCTGCTGCTTTGTCCTCTTCTTCCCTTTTTTCCTCCTCCCGTTTTCTTTTCCTCCTATCCTCATACCGCTGCCAAAAATAACCCTCGCGCCCCGAAGGGGCTTCAGGATAACACCAAGAGTGGCCAAAACAAATCCTTATGAAGCCGTCGCGCCATGGAAACACGCGCTACAGAACTACAGAATTCAAGAACGATTCCCGCCGCGCCGCTCCCCGAAACACTTTCAAGGCGGCTGTTCCGCCGCATGTTTATATACTTATCTGATCAAGGCAACTCGCCTGGCGATCTGTTTCTGGATGGGTCGGCGGGGATATTTTTTTGGTCGCGACCGCGAGCGGGCACCCGCGCGGCGTCGGAAAGGTCGCGCTACAAGCAGAAGCCAGAGGTCACAGCGCAACTCTCGCCGGCCAGACGCGGGAAAAAGGGGGCCACTAAAGTGACGAAAACTAGCAGGCTACGCGCAACGGCGTCGCGGGCGAGTCGGACGAGAGCGAAACGACGAGGAAGAAGACGGTGGAACGAGGAAGAAGAGGCAGCGACGAGAGACAAGAAAGGAGGAAGCGGGAAACGAGAAGAACAGCCGCAGCTCAAACGTGGAACAAGTAGGGGACCGCCCACACCTTGCTGTACTCCACGTACTTGACGCAAGGAGGCGGCGGAAGGCTCGAACCCAATCCCAAGCAGACGCCGACGCCACGTAATGGCCAAGTGACCACAGAGCCGAGGAGTGACCAACGACAACACGAGCAATGGTTGGCGAGGATCTTATTTTGATTGGCGGCTCCAAGGACAGATCCAGGAAGCGGGACGGTGTCGGCTGGGGCACAGGGCGAGATAATTGGCGGCGACGGCGCATAGGCCGACGCAGCAAGTGCACGTGCCAGGGACAAAATGCCCCTCATTAAGATGCGGGCGACCCGGGGGCGAGGACGCAGGCATCGGAAGGAAACAGACGGAGGAGGAGTCGCACAGTGGCGCCAGCTCGATCCGTGCCGACCAGCGCGCAATGGCGTGGGTCACGCCGCGCTGTGGCAACACGGAGGGCCAAGGAGGCCGCACCGTCCATCACGACGAGGAGGCGAAGGAGCGAGGAAAGGCGGCGGGCGCGAGAGCACGCGCGGACAGAAGAGGGGGGGAACCGAGGAACGCCTCACTCACAAGGACTCTTGGAAGTAATCGGGCATGACCGACAAACCTACGCAAAGAAACGTCGTCCCTGTCTCGGAGTCCACAACCTGCAACTGCCTGACTCTGAAAGCCGGGGGAATACAGCTGCAAGCATGGTCGAGCACCACGGACCACCCTGCGGGAGGGCCGAGAAGCACTGCCAAACGATATACCACTTGCGCAGTAGCAAGAGCTCGAGGGCGGCGCTCGCCGTGAGAAGCGGGACAACCAAGACGTCGGCGTTCAACGCGGGCAGCTTATCCATCACGAAGGACGGGAGCACAAAGATGCGAGCGTCAACCGGGGTAGCAGGGGCGGACCTGATGGGGGAACATCGGCGACCTGCCAAAAGATGAACCACTTGTCGGGACAGCGCTCTCCTCAGGTCCAGCCCCAGGTGGTGCCGGGGCGGGGTGGCGCGCCAGGCTGCACCAGCAGCAGCCCAGCACCTGAAGCGCCGCGAACCACACCCAAACCACGCGGGCGAACCGCGCCCGCTCCAGGGGCTGGAAGAGTCGTACCGGCGGGGGCGGACTGCTGCAGACCCGGCTTTGTCCGAAACAACACATGGCAGCCGCGCAGCCCGACCGCGCCTCGGAGCCCTGCCAGTGAGCCTCCAGGTGCCATGGATGCCCGAGTGCTCCAGTGGAGCCTCGGCAGGGGGGAATTCGCGTGGCACTATGCGCCGTATCAGCACGAGAGGAGGAGGAGGAGGAGGAGGAGGAGGAGGAGGAGGAGGAGGAGGAGGAGGAGGAGGAGGGGAGACGCAGCCGATAGCCACACAATCCAGTGAATCGACGGAGGAGGAAGGAGGGGCGACGCCAATGTAGACGCAGTGAGTGCTGCGGCCTCTGTGATCCCTCCACCGTTCCTTGCGGAAGGACCTCCGCGAACGCGGGGGGAACAAGGAGGAGAAGGAAGAGGCGGCACCTATGACGATGCTGTGTGGTCGGAGTCACCTCTGTGATCCCTCCACCGCTCCCCGTGGAGGGTCTTCAATGACCGCGGGGGGGACAACACCGGTCGGAGTCACCTCCGTGATCCCTCAACCGCTCCCTGTGGGGGGTCGTCAGTGACCGTAGGGGGGGGAACGTCAGTCCAATGTCGGAGTCACCTCTGTGATCCCTCCACCGACCCCTGTGGAGGGCATCATCGACCGCGGGGGGGGGGAACAACACGCCAGTCCACTGGCGGAGGACAGTGTTGTCACTTCGTGGCGCCCGGGATATCCACTCCACAGGCCTCTGCCTTCCTGGTTGTTGCACGCACGCCCCGGACAATCAGAGAAACCACGCACCGAGAAGGCAGCCAGCGAGCGCAGGCGTCCAGGGAACGGGCACCGAGCACTGGCCGCACGAGCCACCGCAGCCGTCGTCACCGCACACGAGCCCCTACGACACGCAGCCTGGGATGCATGTCGGGGTCGGGTGGGGCGTCGCCGTCGGCTCCGTCGTCGGCGCAGCGTCGCAGTCAAAGCCGGGTCAGGTGACGCAGTCGGCTCCGACGTCGGCTCTGGCGTTGCAGTGGGAGCCGGATTAGGCGTCGCACAGTCGCCGAACCACACCTGCCGAGCTGCCCGTGCCGTATCCTGGCGACGTGCGCTGGCCGCACGAGCCACCGCAGTCGATGACACCGTGGCGAGCCCCTGACACGAAGACTGAGCATGTCGGAGACGGACCGGGCGTCCCTGTCGGCGCCCTCGTCGGCGCAGGCGTCCCAGTCGAAGCCGGGTCGGGCGTCGCAGTCGGCTCCGTCGTCGACGTCGGCGTCGCAGGAGGGGGGGAAAAGGCGTCGCCGTCGGCACCGTCGTCGGCGTGTCGCCGCGGTCGGGGCCGACCCAGGCTATCTACGCAGTGCTGACCCAGGGGGGAGGGGGGAGGAAGGGAGGCGCAGCCGATAGCCGCACAAACAGGTGAATTGGAGGAGGATGAGGATGAGGCGGCCCACAGTGACGGTGCTGACCGGCCTGGGTCTCGTCTGTTGGAGCCCTCCACCGCTCCCTGTGGATGTACTTCAGTCACCGCGGGGGGGTCCTGCTCGCCTGTCCACCAGGCGGCGGGTCTGTGCTGCAGCCTTCCCTGGGTCCCGCACGTCTTCCTCCGGGCACATCCTCCACCGCCGCCACACACCCACACAACGTGTTCCTCCGATGGAGAAGCACGGCACGTCCGACAACAGTCAGTCAGAACCAAGAGTGAAGATGAAAGAGAAACCCAATCGCGCTGATGAGCACGGTGCACAACTCGTAGTCGACAGAGAAGGTGGATCCCAGAGTAGAAAACCAAGCAGTCCACGGCATAAGAGGAAGAGGTAGAAGTTCCGAAAGAAACAAAAGCCGGGGCTACTGCGGGGCGACGGCCCCCCATCGTGTTTTGCGCTCCCTGGGGGCCTGGTGGTTCGGGTGGCCCTTTGTCGCGCGGTGCCCCCTGTTCACTCCACCGCTCCAACCCCGTCGCAGCTGCCACGGCCGAGCCCAGTCGACGTCGAGGTCCAGACCGTCGCTTAGGACCCGTACGTCGCACTTGTGGCCGCGGAAGGACTCCAGGAAGCGGTGGCAGGTTTGCGGGTCGTGCCGGAGCGGGTCGAGCGCGCCCTTGCTGCCGGGCGCTCGCTGCTGCTTGGCGAAGACGTGCCAGGTGCCCGTGAACACCGGCCCCAGTGTGACTTGGAGTCGGCGCATCGTCTCGCCAGGTGTCTCCCCGGGGAAGTCCCACTGGATGTTGTTGATTCCTGTTTTGTACAGTTGATGTCCAGCGTCGGGGCCCCTGGGCTCTGGCCGCTGACGCGGGTCGGGCCTCTGGCGCCGCCGAATCTCCTGGCTGCAAGCCTCCACCGCACGGACCACGGGCCTCGTTGTCCTGGCTGGGGGGATCGAGATCTGCTCGGGGCAGCTCCAGCTGCCCGCCTGGCGGGGTTTGGCGGGGATGCGCAGGCCGCACGGTTGGCCGCCAGGCTGGGGTCGGGTCGCGTCGGGCGGCCAGGTCAAACGCAGCCTTGTGGCAAGCGGGGAAGGGCCCTTCTCGCTGGCGGTCGCCTCCGGGTCTGCGTCCGCCGTCGCTCCCAGGTGCGCCCCCTCTGGGCGGCGCGGGACGCGCGCCGGCCTCTGGGGCGCCACTGGCGGTGCCAGGCGCGAGCACACACGGCGCCACAGCGCCCTTACCCGGGGCGCAAGCTGCTTCGCCAGCGGCGCCCTGGACGCCCGGCATGGGCGTCTGGGGCGCGCCGCCCATGAGAAGCTCGCAGACGGAGGAAGGGGGGCAAATAGGCGCGAAGAGGTTTCTCTCGGCGAGCCAGCGGATGGCTTCGCTGCCCTGAGTCTGGGCGGTTGCTACCTGGCCCCCCTGCAGGGTGCGTGGCTCACCCAGAGGACTGCTGCCGGACTGTTGGTCCTGAGGGGGGTACTCCGCGGCCTCCGCCGCCTCCGCGGTTTCCGCCGCGTCTTCCCGCTCCTTTCCTCTGGCCTGCTGGCACAGCTGAAGGGGGGGTCGTTAGTGTGAGCTGTACACTGGTCACCGCAGGCTGCCTCGTCTCGGCCCCCCGCTGGGGCGCCATCATCTGACCGCGCCGCGGAAAATGACATCGTGACCCCTGCCTCCGCCACATCTCGTTTCCCCTCCGGGACGTAATCGTCTGTCGACGAAACGGGGGGTGGCACGTTGCCGCTGCTGCTGCTGCTGCTATGCTCCGATGTGTCACTGCGCGTGGCAAGATCATCAGGACGGTCGTCTGTCGTCGTCACGGGGCGCCGGGGTGGCCCATGCTCAGGGCGGTCGTCGGGGCCGGGCCTGGGGCCCGAGACGCCGCGATCTGCATCTGACCTAACGGGCCCCATTTCACTTCTGGGATTCGGTAATATCGAAACCGCGCTCCCCTCCGGCTTACCGGGCCCCGTTTTCGCCATGGCAGGATCCTCCGGAAGGTCGTCAGTCGTCCTGTTCACCAGGGCTGGAGCCGCCTCGAAATTCTGGGTTCCTGATCCCGTGACGGGAGGAGTAGAGGGAGGAGGAGGGCCGCCCTCCAATTCCTGGGAGAGCGTGCCGATGACCGCGATAGATGCCAGACGAAAGTAGGCAGTCCTGGCCGCCGACTGCGACCGCCTGGCCGCGGCGACGCTGGCCGCCAGCAACTTCCGGTCGAAGTCGCCCGCCGAGACGTCGGTGCGAGCAGACTGCTCCTGGAACAGCTCGCATAGCGTACAGTGGGCCATGACTTGTCCCAAACCTGCCGCGGGGACTTCGGAGATGGCGCTGAGGTTCGCCATCATGGCCAGGCGGCCGTTCGCGATCTCGGCATTCGACCTGCGCTGCCTGACCGCGGCGTCAGTGCTGAAGAGACCGATAGGCCTCCATCCGAGCTCGCCAGGCTTCCTGCCGGGTTCCGAGTTGCACACGAACGGGCCCGACTCGCAGTAGAGGCGGTGCGCCGCGATCTGCAGCCAGCCGGGTCCTGGCACCTTGGAGAGGGCAGCCCTCCCGATCGGGATGTCCTCGAACTTCGCGTCGAGAGACGGGGAGGTCTCGCCAGGAAAGTTGCCAGTAACCTCGGGCGTGATGTAGCCCATCGTGGCGAGCATGCCCACGCGCCCATGCTTGATCTCTGCCTCGCGGCACCTCTTCAAGGCCACGGCGTCACCGTCCTTCGCGAAGCCTGCGGGGCCCCAGAAGCCCACTGGCGCCTGCGCGCCCAGCTCGCACTCGGAGGCGCGCAGCGGGGAGTCCGCGCACAGCGCCCCGTCGCCCCATGCGCTGTCCGAGAGGCCGCCCTGCTAGAACATCCCGATGAACGCCATCATCGCCAGCCTTCCGTTCGCGGTCTCGGCGTTCAGCTTGCGGCACTTGGTCTCGCCGGCCGGCATGGTGCTACCGTTAGGCACGCCCAGGACGCCGTCCTTCTCGCAGTCGCCGGGGGCCTCGAGGGGGCGCGCAGAAGCCCACCAGCGCCAGCCCGCCCAGCTCGCTCACGAAGGCGTGCGGCGGGGAGTCCAGGGAGGCCAGCAGCGGCGGCCGCCGCCAGCGGGCCGCCGGAGGCGGCCGCGGCGGCGGCGGCGGCGGCGGCGGCGGCCGCGGAAGGCGCCTCCGCAGGCGCGGCGGTGCCGGCGGCTGCCACCAGCCAGCCGCCGCTCCCAGCGTCACGAACAGCGGCCGCCGCCAGCAGCCCGCCAGAGGCGGCCGCGGCGGCGGCGGCAGCTGTGGCGGCCGCGGCGGGCGCCACGGCTGGCGCGGCGGCGCCCGCGGCCGCGGCGGCCACAGCGGCGGCCGCCGCACCCGCGGCGGCCGCGGCCGCCGCGGCAAGCCCCAGCGCAGCAGCGCGCGCCACGGCGCCGGCGGCCGCGGCGGCCTCGCCGCGGCCGGGCCGCCACGGCCTCGGCGGCCGCGGCGGCGGCGGCGGCCGCGGCGAGCGCACCGGCGGGCGGGCCACCGCCGCCAGCCGCCGCCGCGGGCGCAGCGGCGGCGGCGGCGGCCAGCCCCGGCGGCCCACGGGCGGCAGCGGCAACCCGCTGCCGCCGCCGCAGGGCAGCGCCGGTGACGGCGCCGGCGGCGGCAGCGGCGGACATGACGCGGCCCGGCACGGAGCGCACCTGGCGGGGGCGGGCTCGAGCCGATACGGCTTGAGCCAGAGCTACGGAATGGCGAGGATACGTTTTTTGATTCGCTGCCCGCAAGGAGAAGTCCAGAGGGCGGTATGACCGAGGCTGGGGCACAGCGACATATAATTGGCGCGACACCGCGCAGAGCGCACCTGCACATAAATTAGAAACAGGC
>CAUYUJ010002758.1:520674-599241 GCA_963575745.1 Prorocentrum cordatum
TATGACGTTCGGACACTTCACTTCGTGGCATGCGGACGACCGTGGCTACTATTCAGGGCCCCGCGGCCGACGACGACGGCGTGCGCGCGCGAAGAAAAAACGAATGTGTCCCGCATGGTATTATTTGACAGGGATGATGGCCCTGGCAGGTGCGCAACCGTTGTTGCAGAAGTTCGAAAAAGTTGCTCGCAAAAGCCCGTTTGACAGAAATGTTTAAAAAGTGTTGGGTTTCCTACGAATCCGCAAGAGCGCGCGGGATGAGATTTTGACAATTTTTTTGTTGAAAAACCATTGGTTTTTTGATGTTTTTATGTTAAAATCGTTACGAAAACTAAGGTTTTGGAAGGATTTCGCCTTGCGCGCGCGAATGTCCACTTTACCTTATTTTTTGCAAGGGATTCTTGAAATTTGATTATATTAGAACAAGAAATGTCATTTTATAGTGTTTTTTGCAAGGGAAAACGGATTACAACAAAACAACCGGATCTGGATCACATCGTTTTACCTGAGGCTTCCTCACGAAAATGATGAAAATGTGGCTGCGGCCTAGGCGCGGGGGGGGGGGCGTGCACCAGGGGGCCCAACAATAATTATTCTTTAGAATTAATAATGTTCAACAACAACACAAACGACGGCGCCGTGGACGAGGGAGGGGGGGAGGGGAGGGGTCATCTGCCCGAGCCGCGGGGGGCCGCGCCGCCCCGCGGGCGGAGGCGGCAGAGGGCGCGGGGGCGCCGGCGCCGCCCCCAGAAAGCGGCAGGTGGCCCCGGCCCTGTGCCGCACGGCCGGCTGCGCCCTCGCCGCGCCCTCGGTGCCGCGCGGCCCTGCGGGGCCCTCGGGGCCCAGGCCCTGCGTTAGGTCGGGCGTGTCCTCCCACGGGAGGATCTGGGACGAAAACTAAAAAATGGCCGACAAATAATTGTAAAAAAATGTCCCCGCACTACTTCTTGACTATCTTTGATCACTCCTCCTGTTGAGGGCCACGCCCGACTGAAGCCTTGCGGCCGCCCACAAAGCCCCCCCCCGGTTGCGTGATCATCGACCCCTGGCCAAAACAAACACATGACTGCCCATGTCTGACATCATAATTCGCAACTCTCTGCCGCCACATCGCCAGTTCGGGTTAGCTGTACATCAAGCTCGCAGAG
Organism: Prorocentrum cordatum; assembly: GCA_963575745.1. Classification (NCBI taxonomy): domain Eukaryota; class Dinophyceae; order Prorocentrales; family Prorocentraceae; genus Prorocentrum; species Prorocentrum cordatum. Next base: position 521,823 of record CAUYUJ010002758.1, read on the forward strand.
CGCGGGACGGGCTGGGAAGGGGCATGCCACTCCTTGACCAAAACCTTGCCCCGATGCGTGGCCGCCACGATCGCCGCGGCGACCTCCAAACTCAACCCGGAGGTTTAGCTTTGGGTCGGGCATGTCCCCCTACAGGTGGGTTTTGGGCGAAAAAATTGAAATATTCAAAAATACCTCATAAAATCAACCAATAATCATGTGTATATAAATATGTATATATACATATACATAAACATCTATATATATATATATATATATATATATATATATATATAACACACAAAAAATACGGTCATTTGACAATGTTGGGATACTCCCCCTGTAGAGGGAGGGACACGCCCGACTTAAGCTTAGCTCGGGCACGGATACCACGAACCGAGGGCCATCGGCACCCAGGCCCCGCGGCCGCCCCGTGGCCCTCCCAGGGCACGAGCCCCGCCGCAGTGGGCGGGGCCAACGCTGTGGGCGGAGCGGGTGGGCGCGCGACGGCCGGACGCGTGCCCAGATCTCCGGCGGCGCGGCTTTTGCCCGCCAAGGCGCTTTGCCTCGGCCCCGGCCTCTGCCGGGCCCGTCGTCGGGCCCGGGGGCCATCAGCACTTGGCGCGGGGCGGAGACCTGCATCGGGGAAAGGAATCGGTGCCTGTGGGGCCGCGCGCTGACCAGAAAAAAATCGGCGGATGTATGGGCATCCTGCTCGTCGTGTGCCAGACGCGTTGTCGGTTCCGCGACGAGCGCTGCCCAGCAGCAGCCGCCATGCGTTCCGACTGCACCTGTTCGCCATCGGCCCCATTAAAGCTATCCGCCTCGGGAGAATGGAGCCTCGGACGTCCGCGCGATCGGCGTCCGAGTGGGACATGCTCGATCACCTCACGGGCTGGGAAGAGCTCCCGCTGAGGGTGAATCACCCGGTGACCCACCCTCAGCGTGCTATTGATGCGTTCCGGGGAGTCCGGGATTTCTAACAGCCTTCGCGCGGGGTATACTTTGTGTCGAGTATTGTCTACTCTGGCTGGCGCCGCTGGTCGGTCACCCATTCGCAATCGAGTGGTCGCCCGTATAGGGGGCTATTTGGCACTTGCTGATCCCACTTCTCGTTGCCGAACCCGGGGGGGACGGTGGCGCACCGTCCCATCGCACGCCGCCGCGCACCGCGCGCCTCGGCGGATGTCCAAGGACATGGTAAGGCAAATCACGTGCGACTCTGGAAAATTCTCCGGGGATAAATTTGAATTTGAAGAGAATGTCCGGCCTACTTTTTGGAAAATACCAAGATCGATTTTGAAACATTCCGGGATCGATTTTGAAAAATCCAGAATCCATTTTGAAAGATTCCGGATTTCAGAATTTGTCAGATGTCCTGCGCGGCGGGCGCATTCCACCCCTCAAAACTGTTTGTTGCAAATTTCCGGGCTCCTTCTTGAAAGCTTCCGGAACCGCTTGCGCCCAGAAAAACGGAAGCGTTTTCTGAAACATCCTACAATCCAGAAATAATTTCCGGGCGGTCCGACGGGCGCGGCCGGCTGATTCACGCACCGCGCCGCGCGCGATTGGGCGCAGCGCGCGCCGCGCGTTGTGCCCGCGAACGGCACTCGAAGGGGTTGCATCAAAAAAAAAGCCACGGTAGCTGCGACTCGCGGACTCCCCAAGAGAAACACAGCATGCAGCTTGGAATCTCCGAGGGCGTTCCGATGCGCGGAAAATACACCGCGCACATCACACAAAGAACCTGCGCGACGGAATGCGCTCGACCATTCGTCCCTGGAGCCCGCGCGGAAGAACAGGAAAACCTGGAAATCCTGAAAACTATCAATATCAATACTTCACGCTCCTCTAGTGAGGGCCAACCACAGCCGACGGCGCGGACATCACAGCCTGACCCTGGCGAGAACGCCCAAGAGCGCCCCCAGCGGCCCCGAGAGGTATCCCACGGTCCCTCTGGGAAAGATCTGAGAAACATCCCATGTGCTCCACTGCTTGAAAGCGTTTGTCATTTTTCGAGGTAAAGGCCGTTCACACCCCCACCCCGCCCTCCCTGATAACGTCACGTTTCGAGCCGACGCCGTCTGGGAATGCTTAAGGATAGGCCGAGACAGCTCCGGCAGCAGATACCTGTGGGGATCTGCGGCTACGGCAGAGCGCGCACACCTATAGGGAGCTGCTACGGCACGGCTACGGCAAAGCGCGCACACCTATAGGGGGGGCAGAGCGAAGCCCTTCTTCTTCTTCTCTTATTCATCCTCCTCTTCCTCGACGTCGTCGACGTCGCCGTCGGCGTCGTCATCGTCGTTGTCGTTCTTGTCCTCATCGTCGTCGTCGTCGACGTCGTCGCGTTCCTCCTCTCGTCGTCCTCGTCTTCTTCACTACATTGCAAGGTGCTTCACGCAAGGACAGACAAAGGGGGAAAGAGTTGGGAGGAGGGAGGGGGCGAGGCAGGCCATGCCGGAAGGACCTGTTTGATTACATGTATGTTATCGATTCGTGGTCCTCCCTCCCTCCTCCCAACACCCCCTTCGTCTGTCCTTGCGCGAAGCAACTTGCAATATAATGAAGAAGACGAGGACGACGAGAGGAGGAAGGCTACGACGACGACGACGACGACAAACACAACGACGACGACGACGACGACGACGACGACGACGAGGGGTAGGAATAGAAGGAGAAGGAGAAGCGCTCTGCCTTAGCAGCTCCCTATAGGAATGCGCGCTCTGCCGTAGCAGAACCCCAAAAGGTATCTGCTATCCGAGCTGCATTTGGCTATTTTCCTAGGCATTCCCGGACGGCGCCGGCGCGAAACGTGACGTGTAACCCCCGCTGCCGCCCAGAAAAAAGCTCTCCCTCCTGCCTCTTGATTACCCTCTTCGCCCCAAGAGTCCGCAGGAGGACAGAAGGCGCCCCAAAGCCTCTGCCTACGAAACGGCGCAGGGGGTCCCAGAGGGACAGGATCGGCCGGCACCGAACCGGCGAATCGGGCACGGAATCGAAACCGAACCCAGAATCGGCTGCACCAGGATGCCGGATGCACTAACATCGGGAGCGGCCAAGAGGGGGGTGTCCAAGAGGGGGGGTGAAAATCATGACCGGCGGCATGTGCGCGGCCCAGCGGGGGGGCCAGGGACGTAATGAACTAAGAAGGGGCGCCATGAAATCTGGGGAAATATCATGGCCCACGCCATGATATCCACCCCCCCCTAGTCATCACCCCCCTCTTTTCCGCCCCCGATAACAGCCCCATGCAGGCATCGGGCCGCACCGGAAGAGTGTCGGAATCGAGTCGGACCAGACCGCCCGGAATCGACACCGAATCGACACCGAATCGGATCGAAGCGGGTCCTGCCAAGGGCCCCACGGGGAGAGCCCAGGGCAGCGGGAGGCCGCCGCGGGGCGGCGCGGGGAGCCGGCCGAGGACGGGGCGAGGCGACGGCCCCGAGAGCCGCCCGCGCGGCCGGCCCCGTGCTGCCCCCGGAGGAGCGACGCCACTCTGGCCGCCGCCTCCCCGACCTCGTTCTCGCCAGCCCGCCCGCGCGCGCGGTCGTCTCCACGACCCCGGAAGCGCTCGGCCCGCGGAGCTCGCCCCCCTCGGCCAGCGAGCGCCGTGCAGCGACGAGCGCCGCAGCGCCGAGGGCCACGCGCCCGCGCGCCACGCCGGGGGGCCGCTGCCGCGGCGCGGCTGCGCCCGTGCCGAGCCGGCCCCGCCGTCGCCTGCGGCGGCTCGCTCGCTCTGGGCCTCCAGGGGGGGGCCGCTTCCGAGCCCCCAGGGCCTGCAGGAACGGGACTGGGATTAGGTCGGGCATGTCCCCGGACAGGCGGATTTGGGGGCGAAAGACCAAAATATTCACAAAAAAAAGCAACAACAAAAAAAAACGACGACGACGACGACGACGACGACGACGACGACGACATCAACAACAACAACAACAACAACAACAACAACAACAACAACAACAACAACAACAACAACAACAACAACAACAACAACAACAACAGCAGCAGCAGCAGCAGCAGCAGCAGCAGCAGCAACAACAACAACAACAACAAACAACAAACAGCAAACAGCAAGCAACAAACAACAAACAACAAACAGCAAACAGCAAGCAGCAAACAGCAAACAACAAACGACAAACAACAAACAACAAACAACAAACAACAAACAACAAACCACCCACAAACCACTAACAACCAACAACAATCAACAACAACAACAACAACAACCACAACAACAACAACAACCACAACAACAACAATAACAACAACAACAGCAACAACAACAGCAACAGCAACAGTAACCACAACAACAACAGCAACAGCAACAACAACAACAACCACAACCACAACCACAACCACAACAACAACAACCACAACAACCACAACAACCACAACAACCACAACAACAACAACAACAACAACAACAACAACAACACCTCGAACTTAGTCGAACAAATAATAGAGAAATCGTCCCCAGACTATTTCTTACTATTTTTGAATATTCCCCCTGTAGAGGGACGTGCCCGACTTAAGACTGGGACCAGAAACCACCCCCAGAGAAGCCCCCCAGACGATTCCTCGACAAAACCTGCACAGTCTGCACCACCCTCGGCACGGCCCCCAGGGCACCCCCGGACGACCGCAAGGCCCTCCGAGCTGATCCGAGGACCGCCAACGCTCCCGAGAGGCTCAACTCCTGGGGAGCCCTCCAGCAGCCTCCCTCCTGGGGCCCCACCATGGCCCCCAGGGCCAAGGGGGAACCAGGGAAGGGAGGCGTCAGGCGCCACGGCCCTCTGGGCCCTGAGAAGGTGGCTGCCGCATGTTGCGTCTGCCTCCAGCCTCCCGAGCAGCCTCTCACACATTACGGCACCGCGAGGCCCAGGGACGAGAGGAGTTAAACGCCACGGCCTTCCAGGCGGCCACCACATCACGTGCTGCGTTGGCATGGCGGTGGAACTCGCCGCAGGCGCCTGGGTCAGGTGCCGACCAGACGGGGCGTCTCGTTGGTGAATGGGGGAAGAAGAACTGCATGAGCATTAATTGTCGACGGTCCGCACGGATTTCTCGAACATGCAGTGGACCCTCCTTGCTGGCGCGCGGAGCGCAAGGAGAAGGCCGACGAGGAGGGGCAAACAGAGGAGGAAGATAACTAGTAGGCGCGCTTCCCTTTTCTGCACACAATCAGCGAGCAAAACCCCCACCATCGGCCTTCACAACGGTCAGGACCTCCCGGTGGAACCGGTCGAAGGCCAGGATGCGGACTGCTCGGCTAAGATTGGCAACCTTCGGGGCGCGGGGTGAAGCCGCACGTTCCTCCCACTCCTGCTACCCTCTCAGTCTCCCTGAACAGGATCACCGCCATGACCCCCTCTGCTTTTCCAGCTCTCCCTGCGCCTCCTCCTCCTCAACGCTCTCCAATACAAAACATCCACTATCTTTAGGTCGGGCGTGTCCCCCTACAAGCGGATATGGGCGGGAAAATAAGGATACTCCAAACATTCCAGCAACAACAAAAAACATGCCCAAACATATGTTTTGAACATCGTCCCCTGACTATTTTGTAACTATTTTTGAATATTCGCCCTGCAGTGGGACACACCCGACTTAAAACTATCTCTCACTCTCTCTCTCTCTCTCTCTCACTCGCACTCTCGCTCTCGCCCTCCGACGTGCGTTTCGGGGCTCCCTGCCCCCACGAAACCCAAGCAAGACGCACGCCCCTCCCGATAGAAGCGAGGTGGGGGGGGGGGGGGGGGGGGCACTCCGTGCAGCATCGATGGACCCTTCCCCGTCCCCAGCGCGCAAGAACGTTTTTTGGTTCCGCTGGCTGACCTCACTTCCCTGGGTGGGGGTGCAGTCAACCAGTATAGTAAGGATGCGCGATGAGGATGCAAGGGCCTTGGACGCCCATTTCGAAGCTTTTCGAGCGGGGCGCGGCCAACGAAAATGGCCAAGGATGGACCGAGGAGGCAAGGATGCAAGGGTACCCTTGGGAAGGCTGCCCATCCTTACTGTGCGGGTGCTGTCATCGAAGGGCCTGTCAACTGTCTCTCGGGTTCCTCAGATGGTGCATCGATGGGGCGTGAAACATTGGTATCCTTGCTGTTTCGCGGTGCAGACGACAGATCTACCAGACGTGGCTACGTCTATTAGCACCAAAATTGGCACGTCCGACATGACGGCGCCCAACGAGGAGGACGACGCCCAACGCCATCCATCCTCGTCGTCGTCGTCCGTGACGCACGTGTTCTGGTGGCATTCGTCGACGAGACGAACGGCGACAAGGGTCGTATGTTGTCCGAATCGTGCGGCTGCTCGCGGGCGGACGACAGGCGCGACGAAACGGACCACGCTCGCACCGGAGCATCGGAACCAGCTGAAACCTGCCCAACACGAGCAGGTACCGCTGCCGGTCGTCGTCCCCAGTCGAATTGTCCCCATTTCGGACTTCTTGACAGGAAGGGCGGAGATAACCTTGGTCGGGCGTGTCCCCCTACAGGCATATTTGGACGAAAAGTCAAACATAGTCAAAAAATACTCGAACAATAACTACACATCCTATGTTCCAAAAATGGTACCCAGACTCTTTTTGGACTATGTTTGAACATTTCGCCTGTAGGGGGACAGGCCCGACCTAGAGTTGTGGATGCCATGACAGTGGACACTCTAACGATCCTATCATTGAGTTAAAGATGTGTTAGAAAAGTGTAAAGCATGTTCTAAAAATGTTTGCATCTTGTTTTTTACATATGTAAAGTATTGTTAATACATCTTTTAGACATCTGGAAATTAGTCGGCAGCATGCTTCCTCTCCATTGATCGTCCTCCACAAACCTAAAGATAACCCCAGTCCCCAGGAGAGGCCCCCTGCGGGTGGCTGAGACGCCACGGCGGCCAGCTGGCGGTCGAGGGGTTCAGGCCCCGCGCCGGCGGCCAGCTTTTGTCCCAATGCCCCTCCTCCTCGACCCTCCCCCTCCTCCTCCTCCTCCTCCTCCTCCTCCGCCTCCTCCTCCTCCTCCGCCTCCTCCTCCTCCTCGTCCTCCTCCTCCTCCTCCTCCGCCTCCTCCTCCCTCCTCCTCCTCCTCTGTCCTCCTCCTCCTCCTCCTCCTCCTCCTCCTCCTCCGCCTCCTCCGCCTCCTCCTCCTCCGCCTCCTCCTCCGCCTCCTCCTCCTCGGTTTCCTCCTCTCCTCCTCCTCCTCCTTTTCCGCCTCCTCCTCCTCCTCCTCTTCCTCCTCTTCCTCCTCCTCCTCCTCCTCCTCCTCCTCCTCCTCCTCCTCCTCCTCCTCCTCCGCCTCCTCCTCCTCCTCCTCCTCCTCCCCCCTGGCTCAAGCCGTTCTGGCACAAGCCTACCGTAGGCAGGTGGCGCCTGCTTTCGCGCTGACCAGCAGCACCGCCCCAGGCCAGCAGCCAAGCCTGGGGTTTCCCTCGTACCAGTCTGACATGGGCGGCCAGAGGCAAGCCAGCCGTGGCCGAGGCGAAGGGCGCAAGTACCTTTGCTGCCAGTCGGGCGGGTGCAAAGGATGGACATGGGCTGACAAGCCGTTCAAGTTTTGTGGCCAGTGTGGAGGAGCCTTCCTCGGTCGACGGCCTGCCCAGTCAGTATCGACCAATGCCAACCAGAACGTGAATCCTGACGGCATCCCCAATCGGTGGCGGAGGCGCACAGTCAGCCCAGCGCCGAAAGGCCACCTCAAAGGAGCTGCTGGAGTGCGAGCACAAGAGAAACCCGAACGTGACCCAGTCGTTGTGTGTTCGGCGGCGGTCCAGTTCTGGAAGAAGATGGACGGCACCTCTGGGCAGCACTACCTGCAGGCCGTGAATGAGTTGAAAGCAGTGAAGGCATCAACGTTGGCTGCCAAACCTTGGGACCAGCAGAGGAAGTCCCTGCACTATCAGCTCGAGATCACCAAGAAGAAGCTGACCAGCGCCCAGCATGAATGTGACAAAACGCATGAGGCCATTGTGAAGATGGCCAACGATTATGAGAAGCAGATCAAGACAGTTGCCGACCTCACGTCTGAGGTACAGCAGCTCGAGACCCAGCACAAGATGGCGGCCCAGCAGGCGCTCAAGGAGCATGCGAGGCCCCAAGTCTGGAGTCATTCATCTCCAGCCAAACCCGCCAGGACTCGCACCATCCGCCGAGGTGCAGACGGCCGTCGCGCAGCTCGCGGCCAAGCTGCACGTGGAGTGGCAAGCGGCGCAGGTGGCGCAGCATGCCCAGGCTGCGCAGGCCCAGCCCCACGGGGCCCAGGCGGCCCCAGGCGACGCCAAGCCCGCCCGCCGACGCCCCAGCCCTGCCGCTGGCGGACAGCCCACGCCAGCGGGCCCTGGCGCAGCGGACGGCGCTGCAGGTGGTGCTGACATCAGCCCCGAGAAGGACGCAGCCTACGACGAGGAGGAGAAGGCCATGGAGGTCGAGGAGCTCAACCCCGAGCAGAAGCGCCTCGCGGGCATCAAGCGCGCTGGTGAGGCCGTCGGCCTGGTGCTGAACCTGCAAGGCCAGAACCTCCCGCAGTCCTCTCAGCAGCTGGGGGGCACCGAGGCACTCCAGAAGAGCGCCAAGGCCATGTGCGTCGCCGCAGCCAAGGGCGAGGGCGGCAAGGGCGATCCTGCGGACAAAACGTCTTGCGGGTAACACGGTCAGGTTCGCCACAATCAACGGCGGCTGCTGGCGATCGATCCGGAAGTTTCTCCAGTCTTCAGCAGCGGAGGCAGTGGACATCATCTGCTGCCAAGAGGTCAGAGTTTTAAAAGACGCGCTCCCATGTATAGCACAGCGGTGCGAGCGCGCGGGGTGGCAGGCGATGCTCTCACCAGCCGTGCTCAGTGACAAAGGGTACCCTGTCCAAGGCACAAGGAGTTTGATTCGTGGCGGGCATGACTTCGGAGTATCCAGGGTGCAACTTCCTGCAGGGGTCGCAGAATCACGTTGCACAGCAGTTTCACTTGAACTTCCAGGACACCGCCCTTTCGCACTATCTTCGATCTACCTGGCCGACGGGGTGGGCCTTAACAAATACAACTCAGAGATTCTAGCTGGGGTTGCAATGATTCAGGGTGCTGCACGACAGCCACTCATCATTGCTGGGGATTCCAACGTTTCGACCAAAAAGATCGTGGAGCCGAACTACCCGTTGAGAGCGGGCCTCAAGATTCTGGCCCCAGCTACCCCTAGGTGTAAGACGAAGAAATCAGCTAGCACCATCGACTACGTCCTGGCCTCATCGCGATTCGACCAGGACCTCTTGGGCGCCACCGTCCTGGAGGACTACCCGCTGAGCCCCCACAGGCCCGTCTGTTTCAGCTCAGGTGTGGGAAGCCCTTTATGGCGCCCGTCTTGGACAAGCCCCAACCGTTCTCTACTGCCAGGCCGCATGGGCCCACCAAGTTTGCACCGTCTTGGGACAAAACCGAAGCTGCTCTGGGTTTCCTGGACCAGGTCATCGCCCAGGAGTCCGACATAGAGGCCCGCTTGCTGGCCCTGAAGTCCACGTGCCAGCAATTCGCCAGTGACATGGCGAAGTCGATCAGCATCCGCACGGATACGCCGATCAAGTCGCCCACCATGCCGAGAGTAGGGCTACCCAAGATCCGTTGGGCACCAGGAGCCGCTCGGGAGGTGGAACCCAGAGCCTGTTTGAGGATTTTGTCGATCCCGATCAGACGGTTGGAAGAAAAAAGGAAAGGAAAAAAGTGATGGATGTCATCCGCAAGGCTCATTCCAGGGAGGGGTTTATCGTTCGGAGATTCTGGTCAGCATCCAGTCACCACCTCCAGAGCTCGAAGGCGCCGAGGAGTTTGCCCGTCTGCTTGCCAGCGTTAGGACTGCTCTAGGCGCCGCTGCTCAAGATCAGGACAACGGGGTGCTGGACCCCAAGCTTGTCCTGCAGGTTTTCGAAGAGCTCGATGAATCAGTCGACCGAGCGCTGCAAGCTGAGGAGGCCAGGGACCGTCAATGTGAAACCACCGCCTGGCGCAACTGGGCCCAGGAGGCCATGTCCAAAGGGGTTGGGTGGGCTCACCGTTGGACCTCAAAGCACACCAGCTGGCAGCCTCGAAAGGTATGGCGCCCAGATCTGTAGACCTTTTTTCATGACGGCCGTTTGAGCTGCCCCAGTCGGAGGCCCCCCGCTTAGCAGGGCATTGGAAGGTCAAGCCGCAGGAGCAGAATGTTAACTTGCCGTCGACCGAGCGTGACCGCCTGGAGCCCATCACGCCTGGCCAGGTTCGTGCGGCAGCCAAAAGACTTCCGAAATCAACCATTCAAACCTGGGACGGATTTCACCCTCGTCATTTTGCTTTACTGAGTTACCGTGAGGTGGAGCAGGTTTGTAAGCTTTTGGCTGCCATTGAAGAGATTGGGGTACTTCCAAAAGCTATCCTCAGTATTATCATTACCCTGGTCCAGAAGCACAAAACCGACAAATCTGAGGGCCCATCCTACCGTGGCATCGGTCCCCTTCCCGCTCTCTGGAGGGTCTGGTCCAAGATCCGACAGGTGGAAGCTCGTCGTTGGGACTGGGCCAACAAGAGGCCCTATCTGGCCCATCAGTCTGGTCCAGGCCCTCGAGGCCGAGCTAGTTGGTTACCAGGCTGTTTAATGGTAGCATGATTTGGGATCTCTCTAACTGTTATGAAAATGTGAACCGTGACAAGTGGAAGTATCGGGCTATATCTTCTGGATTTTCGGAGACGTTAGTTTGTCTTATGATGAACCAATATGGGGGACCGAGGGTAGTTGCAACCAGGACCTTGGCTACTTATGCTGGTTGTGCCACTAAAGGTTTCCCCGCGGGATGCTCGCTCACTACCTACAACGTGCAAGTGCACGCAGTGCCCCCCCATGGACTCCCGGGCCCCGAAGTTCCCCGCAGTGGACTCCTCCATCTTCATAGATGACTTCATGTTGGCCAGCAGCAACACTAGTGCGAGGCCCCTGGCGTCGGACATGGCGCAGGCCGCCGACAGCATGCCAGATTTAACCGAGGAGGACCTCGATTGCTCGGTCGCGCTGCACAAGGCGGCGGTATTGGGCTCGTCAGCAGCGGCGCAGCAGAGACTGGCGAAGGCCCTAGGCAAGTACAGTGGACCCGATGGTGTCCGCCGGGCACAGTCTGCGCCAAACCTCGGAGTAGATTTTACCATGGGGAACAGGCAAAGCTAAAAGTCACGCACGACCCTCGGAAAGCGATCGACCAAAATGAGACGTCGTCTCCACCGTTTGGCGCAGATTAGGAGAGCAGGTGCAAATATGCGTAAGATTGACCAGACAGGGCTGAAGGCGGCCGCCTACTACGGAGCAGAGGTGGTCGGTCTCACCAACCCCGAGGTGCAAGCGGCCCAATCCCTGCACCTCAAGATCGCAGGACCCAGATGCGCTACCAGATCCAAGTCTGTGGCGCTGTCGATTCTCGAGGATCCGACCTGGAGCGCCGCTCTGGGACCGGCCTGCTATGGGGCCAATCTGATATGGAGGGTTGCTCATCTACCTGGGACTGCCAGCTTTACGCTTCCTGAACGTCGCACTCAGGTCCTGGAGGTCCTCAGCAAACCCCCGACGAAGTGGCTCCAGATAAGAGGGCCTCTCGGGGCCACAATCCTCAGCTTGGGGCGTCTTGGATGGACTATGCCCGACCCGTTTGTGTTCCAAGATGCCAACGGTCAGGACTACCCATTCATCACGACCTCCCCAGCCTTAATCAAGAAGCTTGTTCAATCCCAGTGGCAGCAGCAGCTCGATTTGAAGGCCAGCGCGAAGCTAGGTCTCGAAGAGCCGCTGGAACCGTCGCTCACGCAGCACGCGCTGCATGATGACAATACCCAGGGGCACAAGCGCAAGACATTGCTGTCCTACGGATGCCAGTGTATTTGGACAAAAAGTAAGATAGCCGAGGCATGCTACGAGGAGGAAGTCAGTTGCGAGTTGCGCCATGGCCCCGAGGACCCCCTCCGCCACGGGCTCTTCGAGCGCCCGCAGACCAGCAACTTGAGAGAGGAGATGTTGAAGGAGGGGGACGTGGAGGAGCTCAGGGATCAGAGGAGAGGTTCCCCGTACGTCTTGGGGTTCCAGCTTCGACCTGAACCAATTGCCCTGAGGCCCCCATGATTAGGACTAGACCAAGCAGTGCATCGGTCGCGCGATGGGCAGCCCAAGGAGGTTGCCATGCAAGGTGAAGTTTTCCACGACGGCAGAGTTTTAAAACCTGGCCCTACGGTCTTTGACGCCCCTGCCTGGTCCGCGGTTAAAATCGACGAGGAGGGCGACCTAGTTGCCTGTCTCTCGGGGCCCGTGGGGGCCAGTCTTCCCCCCGCGTCGCCCGCTGCCGAGCATTTAGGATTTCTGGCCACCGTCTCCTGCCCAAGAGTCACTAAAGCGTGGACCGACTTTAAAGGCATCCTCTCGGTTCACCAGAGCCCCGAGGTTAGCGGGAAAGAAATGTACGCAGGAGTGTCTGTCTTGGTCAGGGCCCAGGACAGTCTCAGGTCCCTCGAGATAGCCAAAGTAAAGGCCCACCAGGATCTCTCGACCCTGGAGGCTGGCTCGAGGGACTGGTTTGTAGCCAAGGGAAACGACTGGGCGGATCGGGTTGCCAAACTAGCTGCTGCCCAGATTCCCGCCCGTCCCAGATGAGATTGAGCGTTATACAGAAACCCGCAGTAGAGTACTGAGATTTTTGAAGCACGCAGCGGAGGTCTCCTTGCGGCAGGCCCTCGCCCCAAAGACGGGAAAGAAGGCCTACGAGAAGCCCCCCCAGAGCCTCAACCCCCCTGTCGGAGCCGCGGGTGCGGTCAAAGACTGGACCCCACCCCCTCAGCCCCCTGAGGGTCTTCCTCGGCGGGCCCGTGCGGCCCGCCGTAACCCTCAGGTTTTGGTTCGCCACCAGTGGGGCTGGATCAACAACCACTGGCTGTGCTTAGCGTGCCACACTCGTGCCCGCACTGATAGCACCCGCCAGACCCGTTCGCGAGAAGTGTGCCCTGGCAATTCTGCAGCGCTGTCCCAGTTAATTAGAGAGCCCAGGAAGCACCGACTGTTGATTTGCGATTACCTCGATGTCGAGTCCTTTCTCATAATTTGCAAGAGGTGCGGCCGTTATTCGGAGAGCAACCTCAAAGGACTCAGAGGTGAACGCAGTGAGCGTTTCAGAAGCAAGTTATCTGAAGGTGCGTGGTCTCGGGTGTCAGGCGGCCGCCATCCGAAGGACAGTATGAAGGCCCGCCCCCGACTTCCCCAGCCCTTCCCTGCAGCCCAGCTCCTCAAGGAAGGGGCGGCGATGTAGGGTCGAAGAAGGGCGTAAGGCGAGAACGGATGGAATCCCAAGGTTTCGGTTAGGGTCGGGTCGGCCTAACCTTAGTCTTCCTCTTCAGCATGTGATGGTCCTCCTCCTCCTCCTCCTCCTCTTCCTCCTCCTCCTCCTCCTCCTCCTCCTCCTCCTCCTCCTCCTCCTCCTCCTCCTCCTCCTCCTCCCCCTGCCCCCTGCACCTCCCCCTGACTCTCCTCCCGATCCTCTGCCTGCCCCTCTGCGGCACATCCTAAAGCCTGGGGCTGACGTCGTTGAGCCCCGCCAGCACGCCGACGACGACGACGACGACGACGACGACGACAGCGAAGGACGGAAAGCTGTTCGTGTCAGCAGCGACTGGGAGGGCCCAGCGGGGGAAGAGAAGACGCACGGGGAGGCGAACGGCGAGGCCAGTCGGGAAGGGGGCAAGAAGAGCCATCAAGATAAAGATGAGCATTCGGAGATCCGCGCGGATCTCTCGGATCCGCGCTGATCGCCCCCCCCAGCGCACGGAGCGCGGAAAAAGGGGCGGCGCCGCGGGCACGGCGCCGCAGGGGCCCGGTGCCGACCCGAGAAAGTCGCGCGCGGACGTCCAAGAGTGCATGCTCACGCCCTTCTCTCTTCGAGTGGGGAAGGGGGGGGGGGCGGGAGCCGGAAGGGCAGCGGGGGGGACAAGCGGAAGCTCACCCTCCACTTGGCGGCACGCACACGCGGGCAAGGGGAGGGGGGAAGGCTTCTTGGAAGAAGGCTGCTTCTCAGGCGCCGGCCATGCAGCTGCGAACAAGGCCCGCGCCTTCTCCCCTCCCCCTAACCCCTCTGCGCGTGGCCGAAAAAATGCGTCGACCCCCTAGAAGCCTGGACCGTGTCCCCAGGACTGGTTTTTTACCCGGGGTCGTTTTTGGACGGCCCCGACGCCACGCAAGGACCCCCAGAGGCCTAAAATAACGGAAAACCTCCCGTCGCGTTTTTTTGTCACAACGCGAGGGGATCTGGGCCAGGCGTCCTCTGCGCGTGGCCGACCCACACTCGAATAAGAGGGCCCACCTTCTCCAAGAGAGCACGGCCGAGCCAAGGAGCAGCCGCGGCTGCCCGCGCCGGGGGGAGGGGGGCCGGCTGCCCGCGCGGAGGGCGGGGCCGCCGTGCCCAGACGGGGCGGCCGCGCTCAGGCCCGCTCCCACAGACCCGCTCTGGCAGAGGCCCGCCCGACCATCCTCCCCGAACCCGACCCGCCCTTGAGCACCCCCCTGGCCCGACCCGGCCCGCGCGCCCAACCTGACGGTGGTCCGCACGTGGACGTCCCGCCCCCCGGGCCCCACATGCCCCTTGGGGCCCGCCACGCCCGCCCCGGCCCGACCCGCCGGTCAAGGTCCGCCCGCCACGCCCGACCCGCCCGCTGAGGCTCGCGCGTGCTCATTCGAGTACGCACCACACGCCAACGTCTCGCCCGCTCGACCCGACCCGACCCAGCGCGGCACTTTGGTCGCGCAATGCATCTCAACGCCCCGCCCGCCCGACCCGACCCGACAGTCAGGCTCCACCTGCCGACCCCCAATCCGACCCGCCTGTTAGGGTTTCCATGTGCCCATTCGAGCATGCGCGACACTTTAATGTCCCGCCCGCCCGCCCGACCCGCCCGCTAGGGCACAGGCGTGCCACCCCGATAGCGCCCCACGCTCCAACGTTCCGCCTGCCCGACCCGACACGCCTACCAAGGCCCGCTCGACCCGACCCGCCCCGCGCGTCAGGATCCGTCCGCCCGACCCGCCCCATCAGTGAAGGTTTGCGCGCGCTTGATCTCGGGCGCGCACCGCACCTGAACGTCCTGCCCGCCCGACACGACCCGCCCGCCAGGGCCCGGCCCGCCCGCCCAACCCGACCCGACCCGCCTGCCAGGGTCTGCCCGCCCGACCCGACCCGACCCGCCAGGGCTCGCACGCGGTATCTCGCTCGCGCCCCACGTTTCTGGTGCCCCGCCCGCCCGACCAGACCAGACCGTCAACGTCCGCCCGCCCAACCGGCCCGACACGCCCCGCCCGCCAGGCCCCGCCCGCCCTGCCTGGCCCGCCTGCTGAGGTTCACGTCAGGGCCCGCCCGCGCGACCCGCCCCGCCCCCTTCAGAATTCCCGCGCGCCCACCCGAGCACCCGCCACGCCCCGACGCCCCGCCCGCCGGGCCCGAAGCGCCCGCTGGGGCACAGGCGCCCCAACTCGGTCGTGCCCCGACCCGACCCGGCCGCGCTGGCCCGCCCACCCAGCCCGACCCGCCCCGCCCGCCAGGGTCCACCCGCCCGACCCGACCCGACCCGCCAGGGTCCACCCAGCCCGACCCGCCCCGCCCGCCAGGGTCCACCCACCCGCCCGACCCGACCGACCGGCCCGCCCACCCAGCCCGACCCGTCCACCCACGCGGCAGCTCGATCGTGCACCACACTTCAACGCCCCGCCCGCCCTACCTCCAGGTCCGCGTCCTGGAGCACCTGGCGGCCAGCCTGCGTGGAGGAGGCGGACCCCGGGCGGCGGGCCCTCCCCCACCCAGTGGGCTCACACTGGGAGCAGGGCCGCCACGGACGGCGACGTCTCGAGCCGAAAAGGGTACCGAGAAGAGAAGTTTCAGGGGGCCCCAGGACACACAAAGAAATACACACAAATCAAAGGACTCCCCATATTTTTCCGATATTTTCTGGGTTTCTGTCTTCCCCCCCACTGCCCATATTTTCCTATATTGTCTAAGGGAATCGACGAGTAATTGTGTCTGTGTGTTTCTTCCCCTCCTGAAAGTTGGACGGGCCCACCACACTCTCTCTTCGCGAAAGACTCACGACGGACGGTTCTGGACGGGTTTCGGCCCCAGGGGACCCTCACCAGTCCCCAGGACCGGCAAAAAAACGACTCGGGATGGAGAACCAACAGTCCCGGGGATGGGATCCAGACCTCCACGGATCCACGTTGCGAGCAAAATCACGACGACAGAGTTCTGGCAGGGAGGGGCGAGGGAACGGGGCGGGACAAGGGAGGGAGGGGGTGTGTCTGAGGACACTGGGGGAAGACACCAAACATGCCCTACCTGCAGAGACAACCGGAGAAATGCTGAGTCAGTCCGACGGTGCGCGGACTGCGATGCCTCCGAGGGAGCACGCGCATGTCCAGCAGTGCGACCATGCAACTGCATTTCGAAAGTGCAAGATGATGTTCTACAACCTCGCGCGCAGTCGAATACAAGCAGAGCGAACAAGGGCACTGGCCTGGAAAAGACTCTCCATCTCGTCTTTCTCCGCTTCCCTTGTCCGCCACCGTGCCTTCGGCAGGCTGTTGATTGTTTTGTGGGGGTCCTGTAGTTTTTCTGAAGGCATCCCGCCCACTCGTTAGTCGTAAGGGTACCCCCGGGATCGCGCTCGTCTAGGACGTGCCAAGGCCGCCCCAAGAGGCCCCAGAGAAGCATAAAACAACGATGACGCTTTATTAAGAGGATGAGGTCGGAGGGAGGAAGAGCAGGGGGTGGAGCAGAAAGGAGTAAGAAGGAAGACGAGGGTGACGATGCTGAGACCGAAGGGTTGGGTAAGACCCGCGACTGTTGAGACAGGCCCTGCGATTCTGCGCTGGTACGGTGGCGGGGGTTGCCGAAGGCTCGTGGATAGAATTTGTGGTAGTGGTGGTAGACATAAACCTACATCGGGAGGAAAACGGTCGTATGGCTACGTGTTTCATATTGCTGCTCGTCCGGCTCCTCCCGTGAATGGGGGATGCGATTGTCAGGCTACCATCCTGCGCATCTTGAATAGACGACAATCCCGCTCGCACTTCTCCGCGTTCTCCTAGCACCCATGCCAAACAATTCGCATGTTTACGCAGCAGACCCCAACAAACAACAAACTCGTGCGTGCTGGACACAATTAGTGACACTACGACAAGAACGCATCAGGACTACCGGCCGAATCACCAAACCTGTTTTCGTGCCTTTTCGGCAGCCGGGGACCCCGCGTGGAAGCACCAGGTTGCAAAGCTGAGGCTGCGTCGTGTAAAAAGTGGATCGCACTACGCGCAACCACTTCGCAACTGTATGAGCTGGCAGTGTGTTTGTAAGTTCGCAGGTTGATGGTAAAGGCTCCTGAAGAGCCTTGCTTACAAGCGTTCGAACATCAAACATTTGCATGGACGACGCTCGCGCGGATCCCAATCCCAGGGCGCGAACATAGCTCCCAACTCTCATCTGGCTGAATCCTCGGCTCGAACAGAATACCTATTGTTCCCTTTCCTCCTCCTCCTCATCATCCTCCTCCTCCTCCTCCCTCTCATCCTCCGCCTCATGCTCCTCCACTTTCCTCATCCCTCCTCCGCCTCATTCTCCTCCCCTTTCGTCCGCCTTCATTCCTCCTCCCCCTCCTCCTCCGCCTCATTCTCATCCGCCTCATTCTCTTCACCTTGCCTCCTCCCACCCCATCCCTCCTCCCTCCTCTTCCGTTTCTCCCCGCTGCCGCATCTCGCCTTCCCTTTTCCTCGCCGCCTCCTCACTTCCCGTTCGCTTCCTCTCTGATGATTCGTTCCCCTAGGCGCTGCCAGCTGCACAACTGGCGGGTCTTCCTGAAGCTCATGCGAGGTCCAGCGGGGCGTGTTCCCACGCGGATCCAAGCCGTCATTCCCCTCCCTGGGCGCTGCCATCTGCGCAACTGCGGGCGCGTTCGTCAGCCCACGGGAAGTCCTTCGAAGTGCGGCCTTACGAAAGCATGAATCCCCTGCCTGGGCGCTGCCAAGTGCGCAGATAGCTGCCAGCGTGTTCGTAAGCCCCTGGGAGGCAGAGGCCTCGCTTTGGCCAGGTTGCTGTTGCTTCTCCCTCTCCCCCCCCCGCCTCCCGCCTCCTACCATCTACCTCCCTCCTCCCACCTGTGAACCAGTGAACCACATGAGTCCTGGTCGATCGGCGACCCTACCAGGAAGCAAGGCGCCCGCCTTCAGCCGGTCGTCGTGGAACCGCCCGCGAAACAAGGGAGAAATCTAGAAAAGAGGGGCAGGAGAGGAGGACGGACGCGCGGCGGCATGGAGTGGCCAGGGCTCCCAGATCTTAACCCCCGATCCCCTCGGCAGGCACCCATGCCACAAGCTCCTCAAGTCCTTTAGGAAAATGGCCGAGGGGCAACATGCACCGCGCAAGTGGAGGGCCTGAGCACTCCCCATAAAGCCGCATTTCCCACATAACCGAATCGGGATACCCGTCCTCCCGCTCGGGCACGCCATAACGAGCGTGGGAAGCTCGGTTGGACGACCTGATTAACAAGCTCCTGCAAGGATGGGGGAAATCGAAACATTTCGAAGTAGCTAACAGTCTCGCCCCGATCCTGTGGCACTGGGCGCACCTCCACGCTGCGCCGCCCCAGACAGGGCAAGGAGGCCCCCGGGGGGGCGGGAAAGGTGCGGGCCATCAAGGGCTGATCCAAGGAGCCATAAAGGTCTTCGGGAAGGGGGCCAGCGCATAAGTATTTGGAGCAGGTTCAGGGTGGCTTGCTTATGTAATTGACGAGCACCCGCGAAGAACCTTAAACATGCCACGCAAATCTCGCTGGTCTGTGCAGGTATCTTCGCTGCGTGATCAGCCCAGCAATTGCCTTTAATGTGGCGCAAATCCTGGCTGTCTGCCGCGAGCGATTCATCGCGGTGGGCTTCACCTTCACAACAGCATGCGCGGGCCGACCAGCCATTCGCCGATATCCAGCACGCGGCGACGAGTGAGCATTGGCTCTCGCAAAATTGTCCCCCCCAAAAAAGAGACAACCAACAACAAAAAAACGGCAATGCAATCTGCGCGAAGGGCGGTCACCAGGGATGCTACCATCAGGGGCACAGGCCCCACCTCCGGCGCAGCCGCATGCTCTAGAAACCGTTCAAACATATAGGCAGCGCGGCGACGGCCGCGGACGCAGTTTGAGGCACCCCAACAGGCACAAGCCCCGAAAGGCCACGGAGCAACAGCCCTTCGGAGCAAATCGCAACAATCGCCCAGCCTGCTCGAGACACTTCTGGATATACGCCACCGCAGAAGTTCCCATCACCGCAGTAGCGACCAGTCCTGAAAACCTGGGCATCAGAAAGTTCATGATGGATTCCTCCATGGGCCTGGTAGCGACAGGAGGAGAGGACAGCCGAAGGGAGGAGCAGAAGAGGTCTCCAGGCCCACGGCGGAGCGCCATAACTCGAAGCTCCTCAACCCGTGCCTCGCGCTCAGCCTCCAGCCACGGGCGACCCCGGGCGCGGCGGAGGATCGAGTCGAGCTTCTGGCAATGGGGGCACAACCCACTAGCATGAATAACGTTAGCGGGTACAACCCACTAGCATTAATAATAAGCTTCAGAGGTGGGGGTATAATGTATACCCCGACCTCTGAAGCGTGAGCCCAGCGGGGCACCGACCCGCAAAAGTTCGCTCCAGCAGGCGCTCAGAATCCATGGTCTTGCGGGCACGCAAAACGCTCGGGCCCCAAAGCCCGCAGCCCCCTCCCACGGATCTGGGACCTCGGACCCCGGGACTCGGAAGAAGCCCGCTCCACAGCCGGCCTCAAAAATCTGCTCCTTGCATCGCGGATTAAAAGCTCGTGCCATCCGGGCACGGGGCGCCGCGGCCACATCACGACGCGACCCATGCAAAGCCCGCGCAAACACGAGCGCCCAGCTCATCCCATCCAGCCCCCCGCATCCAGGGGTGCATGTCCGACAGGGGCCCCCTCGCGAAGCCGCGACGCACCCGCGGGAAGTTGTAGCAGGTCGCGAGCAACGCGACCATTTCCTCGAAACGAATCTGGACCTGCTGCTTGCTACCACTGCGCAGCATATTTCCCCAGCGCGTCGGCCGAGTGATCCAACGAGGAAGCCGGAAGCTTTCGCGCCTGCTCGCAGAAGATGTCTGATTTCGGCCCGTGCATGTCCAAGCACCTCACCTCCATGCGATGCTGGAGCTTGAATCCCCACCAAAAAAATCCTCCCCCTCTGCCGGCCAGAACCTTTTCATGGCGCCCAGTTTCTCCTAGCGCGTCTACTTGTGGCATTACGACGTCGTCGGACTCGCCCACGACCAGACTGTTGTCGATGCCGTCCAAGTGCATCGTCCATCGTCCACTCCAAGGCTCTTGACTACAACCTCTGGTTTTCCTGCCAAGGTGCCAAGCGCGGCCTTGCAGGCATCTACTGATGCTATCGAAGTCCCAGTGAAGCAGAGTCTCTGATCGGCGAACAGCGCCCCCCACAGGTCATGTACAAACTGCGCCAAACTCACCGCTTTGTCACGCGTGGCCTTCACGCAATCATGACAACCTTCTCGATGCAGCATTGAGTGCTAGGTCACCAGCATGAACCGCGAGGCGTGGCAAGCCCAACACGTGGATTATGTTAACGCATCGTCTGACTCACCTATCCATTAGCTGCTGGAGCCAAGTACATGTTGGCATCGAATGTAGGTGTTCTAGTGACTGCAATGATCTGCCGACGCGAGCAAATCGGGCCTGATATCAAGCCACCAAGTGCAAACCTGCGAGGCCATATGCATGACTTGAGGCTGCACTGAAACGCTGAGATCGGGCACTGCACTTCGCTTCGCGCGACACTGCACAAAGACGACGGCGCGCCATGCGCTCGCAAAACGACCGAGCCCCACACTACAGACAGGGCCCGCCCCCGACCCCCCCCCCTCGCCAAAGCCTCGCCGCGAGCCGCATGGCACCGCGCCGCGCCCCAAGGCCCACGCCCCGGCGCCACGCTGCGGACTGGGCACCCATCAACACCTGGGTCCACATGCTTAAGCTGCCTGGACACAGTTTCCTATTCCCCGTGGAGCCGCACCGCGCTGGTGAGGAAAAAACGAATGGCCTGCGCCCCGCATCAGTTTCCCCGAACATCTGCATAATCACGCGCCGGAGATAGCTGGGCGCATTGGAGACCATGCCCATGACAGAAAAAACACCCCAGCGAGCGCCGTCAAGCCCTGATCACACAACAATGAGAAATGATCGGGGTCAATCCCATCTACTACAATTGCACGAGTTCTGAAGCGGGGCGACACCTTCCTCAAGAGAGCGGGTGAACTACGCGGCGGGACAGTCGCGCGCGCATCAACAAACTGGCTATGCTCGGCCATGGTACGCCACGCTTGCACCCACTGGGCATGCTGCTGCCCCTGCACCCCGTCGCGGGAAACCCTGGCCCTACCATCACGTCGAACAAAAATCCCCTCATCACAAGAGGGCCAGATCCGCCGGCAAGCACGAGCTGCCCCACGTCCGCCAGCTTCACGGGCCGTCGCACTCCAGTCTTCCCAACATTGCGCTTCTGGTCACGCGTTGTCGCTACTTGTTGCAGCTCGACAACCTGAAATAGAGCAACCCAGCCAGAGACGTCATCATCTCGCTTGGAGCCCACCATTGTCAAGTCGACGCAGCCTGTCTCTGCGTCGAACTCGAGCAGCACCACTCCCGTCGCGGCCCCCCGACCCAGCCTGTTCCGCGCCTCGCTGCACGCTGCGCGTAGCACGGGCCGAGAGACAGGCAATGCCTCGCGACTGCCCGACCCGCAGCCGGCCGCTCTGGGGCGAGGGGCCAGGGGGCGGGAGGGGGCAGCAGCCACGGCGCTCGCGTCGACGGAATTGCCAACCATGTCGCACACCTCGTCTGCCAGTGGACAAATCGAAGTAGCCTGTCTCTGCGTCGATCTCGACCCGCTGTCATTCCCATCATGGCCCCCCGACACAGCCCGTTTAGCGCCCCGCTGCACGCTGCGCGCAGAATGGGCCGACTGACGGGCAACGCCCTGCGACTGCCTGACGCGCGGCAGGCCATGCCGGGGCGAGGGGCTAGGGGGGCGACAGCTATGGCGCCCCACTCGATGAAGTTGCCGCTGGCGTCGTTCATCTTGCCCGTCCAGGGGCCCGCATAAGGAGCGAAGTCATCGAAGAGCCCATCGAAGATGGCAGTAAGAGTGCACCTGCCAGCCAGCTCCGCCGAAATGCTTACGGCGAGGTCCCTGATTGCCTCGAAGCCGTCGTACTTTCTTCAACAACAGCCAATGGCACTGTCGATATCACGCATCGGATCCCGTCTGAAACTTATTCCGCAAATGTCGCAATTCCTGGTGTCTGGATCTCATCCAGTCGATGGCACCCCCCGGAAGCTCGCGCTTGTTTTGCTCGGTGGCTGAGCCCCAGGGGCCTCTCAGCGGCCTGCACAGGGGCCCACCAATTAGGGCATCGGGGTCGTCGGGGCCGGCACGGGCAACTCGCTGCAGCACAGCCCGGGCGTTCGAAATCCAGCCCTCGTAGATCTCATGCAGAATAGCTTGTCCTTGCTGCCCAGCTCATTAGACGCCCCCCCCATTGACGGCGTGACTCTCAACTTGCTGCTCAATCCTGGCATTAAGAGCATCGCTGCTTGGAACTTACACTGGCGGCCCGAAACCAGGCGCAGTCGGCGGGGCGGCACGGCGAGCGCGAATCTGAACCAAGACGCCGCGAACAACATGACGCAACAAGAAGCCAACTGGACGACGCGGCCCTGGAGCCGCTGGGTTGAGAAGTTATACCTGCGCACGTCCTGCTTACATTTCGAAGGGTTGGCTAAGCATGAAGAACCCGATGTTAGAGGAACCCTGACCCCCCATGAAAGATGCGGGGCGGCACCGAAGGGTCGAAGCGGAAACGACCCTCTAAGATTCCCATCTGGAGCCCCTCACGAGCCTCGCCAAAGAAGCATATTCAAGTCTCCTCCGATAGCGCATGGTGACAAAGAGCATGGTGACAAAGAGCCTTTAAGATCCCTATGTTGGGCCCCGAGATTGTGACTCTATGTTGCATATAGAACCGAGCACACGCTGACGACACCAAGCTTGGCCGTCCTGAGAAATCCACCGGCCCTGTCGGCATGTGTGAGGGGCTGTGCCGTTCGTCGTCGTCGTCGTCGTTTCAATGCTCTAGCGGGCTTGAGGGAAATCGACCCATGTCGTAACCACGTCAAAGGAAAGCCCCTTCCTTTTGTCCCTTCCCCGGCGGGAGATCCCGGGGGGGGGGCCCAGGGAGGTCCTGGGGGGGTCCCGAGGGGGTCCCGGGGGGGTCCCGGAGGGGGGTCCCGGAGGGGGGTCCCGGGGGGGGTCGCCACCCAAATACGGTTTCACTCCCCGCGCGACCAGTGCGGTCCCCGCGCGGCCCCCGCGCGGTTCCGGAACCCTGCGCGGCTTCCCGGTTCCCAAAATGGTCCCTGGAGGCGGAAATTGACGAAAGACTGAACATGTAGAGCAACTCCCCTCCCCTCCTCCTCCTCCTCCTCCTCCTCCTCCTCCTCCTCCTCCTCCTCCTTTTCCTCCTCCCCCTCCTCCTCCTCCTCCTCCTCCTCCTCCTCCTCCTCCTCCTCCTCCTCCTCCTGCTCACTCTGCGGACTCCGAACCCCAGGCTCGAGGATCGAGGCTTCTTGGCGCCGCCAGAACCCTCTCTTCCGCCACCCTCCTGCTCCTGCTCCTCCTCCTCCTCCTCCTCGTCATCCTCTTTTTCTTGTTATAGTTATTTTTATGTTTATGTGTATGTTTCCTTTTCTGTTTGTGATTACTGCTATTACATTGTTATCATTATCATCATGATTATTCTTCTTATTGTTATTATTATTAGTATTATTATTAGTATTATTAGTATTATTATTAGTATTAGTATTAGTATTAGTATTAGTATTATTATTCGTATTATTATTACTACTACTACTACTACTACTACTATTAGTATTATTATCAGCATTATTATCAATAGTAATATTGTTATTAATAATATTAGTTTCAGTATCATTACTAGTATTAGGATTATTACTATTACTAATATTACTAGTAACATTAGTAATATGACTATTGTTCTTGAATGTTTATTATCATTATTAGTGTTGTTATTGCTATTATTAGTATTCGTCGTATCATTATTCTTCTTATGCTTATCAATAGGATTCTTCATATCCGTTTTATTCTTATTCTGCTTAGCATTACTCTTATTAGTCGTAGTCTTCTTTTTATTATTATTAGTATCCTTCTTAGTGTTAATATTATGAATATTATTATTACCCATCGGTCGTTGAAAGTAGGTATTTTTGGATTCCCAGATTTCAATCTACTTTCAGCGCCTTCCTACTTCAAGAGTCGAGTGGTTTTCCCTCTTCCTCCCTCTTCAGGAGGCGTGCGGAAACCCAATCTATTTCCAACGCCTTCCTACTTCATGTTTCTACCTACTTCTTCCGACCGATGGGTATGTGTGTTATTATGAGTATTATTATTATGATCATTACTATTCTTAGTTTCATGACTTGTATAATTAGTATGCTTATTCTTCTTGAGATTACTATTAGTATTCTTCTTATTCGTGATATTAGTATTGTTATTATTACTATTATTTTTCTTCTTAATAGTATTAGGAATATTAGTATGATGTTTCTTATTATTAGTATGATTATTATCATTATTACCAATGGTATCATCATTATTATTCATATTATTATCATTATTATTATTATTTCCATCATTATTATTATTATTTCAGGTTTCATTCGTATTGTTACTCGTTTTGTTCTTATGATTATTGTGATTAGTCTTATTCTTCTTAGTATTACCACTATTATTATTATTACTTACGCAGGACGAATGATTTTCCTTTTGAAGTGAAAATGGCCATGAGGAGTTCGCGAGACAACGTCGGCGCCGCCAAACGGACGGCGACCGGACGAGTGTTTGCAGCAACTGGAGGGGATGTATGTATGTATTCATGTTGAATGGGGCCCGCTCGCGCGGGGAGTTGATGGGAGTGCGCGAGACGACGCAGGGCCCATCGTGGAAAATTGATTACCGAACCCCCCTCCCCATAGAATCTTAACACGGGCGGTTTGCGGGGTCCGCGGATCCGATTTCTTCCGGCTCCCTAATTTAATTTAGTGATATAAATGTAAAACAGGGTAGAAATCGGCTCCGCCGTAAAAAAAAGACCGGACACGGATCAAGCTAATCCGAAATCGGATCCGTACGGGCGGAAATCGGATCCACTGAAACAAACACAAACACAAAAACCACATTTGGATCCGCGCGAGCTTCATGAGATCCGACGGCGGTTATCTCATACGGGTCTGCTCACGACTTCGCACCGTCGTTCCAGGCCCAAGAGGAAAAAACTTTCGTTATGGGGATGAGCGTTTTGGCCTTCGGACTCGTTGGTTACCACATAGCCGACACACCACATCTCACACGCAATCCGTTGCTGGTTGCCACACAGCCGACACCGCATCTCACAGGCAATCCGTTGGGTGAGGAGACGCAGGGCCGAAACGCATGAGCGTTTTGGCCTTCGGACTCGTTGGTTACCACATAGCCGACACACGTCGGCGCCGCCGAACGGACGGCGACCGGACGAGCTGTTTGCAGCAACTGGAGGCGATGTATGTATGTTTTCATGTTGAATGGGGCCCGCTCGCGCGGGGAGTTGATGGGAGTGCGCGAGACGACGCAGGGCCCATCGTGGAAAATTGATTACCGAACCCCCCTCCCCATAGAATCTTAACACGGGCGGTTTGCGGGGTCCGCGGATCCGATTTCTTCCGGCTCCCTAATTTAATCTAGTGATACAAATGTAAAACAGGGTAGAAGTCGGATCCGCCGAAAAAAATAAGACCGGACACGGATCCAGCGAATCCGAAATCGGATCCGTACGGACGGAAATCGGATCCATCGAAACAAACACAAAAACCACATTTGGATCCGCGCGAGTTTCATGAGATCCGACGGCGGTTATCTCATACGGGTCTGCTCACGACTTCGCACCGTCGTTCCCGACCCAACAGGAAAAAACTTTCGTCCTGGGGATGAGCGTTTTGGCCTTCGGACTCGTTGGTTACCACATAGCCGACACACCACATCTCACACGCAATCCGTTGTTGGTTACCACACAGCCGACACCGCGTCTCACAGGCAATCCGTTGGGTGAGTAGACGCAGGGCCGAAACGCATGAGCGTTTTGGCCTTCGGACTCGTTGGTTACCACATAGCCGACACACCACATCTCACACGATCCGTTGTTGGTTACCACACAGCCGACACCACATCTCACAGCAATCCGTTGGGTGAGGAGACGCAGGGCCGAGACGCACTGAGCGTTTTGGCTCTCGGACTCGTTGGTTACCACATAGCCGACACACCACATCTCACACGCAATCCGTTGTTGGTTACCACACAGCCGACACCGCGTCTCACAGGCAATCCGTTGGGTGAGTAGACGCAGGGCCGAAACGCATGAGCGTTTTGGCCTTCGGACTCGTTGGTTACCACATAGCCGACACACCACATCTCACACGATCCGTTGTTGGTTACCACACAGCCGACACCACATCTCACAGCAATCCGTTGGGTAAGGAGACGCAGGGCCGAAACGCACTTACGCAGGACGAATGATTTTCCTTCTGGGGTGAAAATGGCCATGAAAAGTTCGCGAGACAACGTCGGCGCCGCCGAACGGACGGCGACCGGACGAGCTGTTTGCAGCAACTGGAGGGGATGTATGTATGTATTCATGCTGAATGGGGCCCGCTCGCGCGGGGAGTTGATGGGAGTGCGCGAAACGACGCAGGGCCCATCGTGGAAAATTGATTACCGAACCCCCCTCCCCATAGAATCTTAACACGGGCGGTTTGCGGGGTCCGCGGATCCGATGTCTTCCGGCTCCCTGGTTTAATTTAGTAATATAAATGTAAAACCGGGTAGAAATCGGATCCGCCGTAAAAATAAGACCGGACACGGATCCAGTGAATCCGAAATCGGATCCGTACGGACGGAAATCGGATCCACCGAAACAAACACCAAAACCACATTTGGATCCGCGCGAGCTTCATGAGATCCGACGGCGGTTATCTCATACGGGTCTGTTCAAGACTTCACACCGTCGTTCCAGGCCCAAGAGGAAAAAACTTTCACAGCCGACACCACATCTCACAGCAATCCGCTGGGTGAGGAGACGCAGGGCCGAGACGCACTTACGCAGGACGAATGATTTTCCTCTTGGGGTGAAAATGGCCATGAGGAGTTCGCGAGACAACGTCGGCGCCGCCGAACGGACGGCGACCGGACGAGCTGTTTGCAGCAACTGGAGGGGATGTATGTATGTATTCATGTTGAATGGGGCCCGCTCGCGCGGGGAGTTGATGGGAGTGCGCGAAACGACGCATGGCCCATCGTGGAAAATTGATTACCGAACTCCCCTCCCCATAGAATCTTAACACGGGCGGTTTGCGGGGTCCGCGGATCCGATGTCTTCCGGTTCCCTGGTTTCCTTTAATAATATAAGTGTAAAACAGGGTAGAAATCGGATCCGCCGTAAAAAATAAGACCGGACACGGATCCAGTGAATCCGAAATCGGATCCGCACGGACGGAAATCGGATCCACCGAAACAAACACAAAAACCACATTTGGATCCGCGCGAGCTTCATGAGATCCGACGGCGGTTATCTCATACGGGTTTGCTCAAGACTTCACACCGTCGTTCCAGGCCCAAGAGGAAAAAACTTTCACAGCCGACACCACATCTCACAGCAATCCGTTGGGTGAGGAGACGCAGGACCGAGACGCACTTACGCAGGACGAAAGATTTTCTTCTTGAGGTGAAATGGCCATGAGGAGTTCGCGAGACAACGTCGGCGCCGCCGAACGGACGGCGACCGGACGAGCTGTTTACAGCAACTGGAGGGGATGTATGTATGTATTCATGTTGAATGGGGCCCGCTCGCGCGGGGAGTTGATGGGAGTGCGCGAGACGACGCAAGGCCCATCGTGGAAAATTGATTACCGAACCCCCCTCACCATAGAATCTTAACACGGGCGGTTTGCGGGGTCCGCGGATCCGATGTCTTCCGGCTCCCTGGTTTAATTTAATAATATAAATGTAAAACAGGGTAGAAATCGGATCCGCCGTAAAAAATAAGACCGGACACGGATCCAGTGAATCCGAAATCGGATCCGTACAGACGGAAATCGGATCCACCGAAACAAACACAAAAACCACATGTGGATCCGCGCGAGCTTCATGAGATCCGACGGCGGTTATCTCATACGGGTCTGCTCAAGACTTCACACCGTCGTTCCAGGCCCAAGAGAAAAAAACTTTCACAACCGACACCACATCTCACAGCAATCCGTTGGGTGAAGAGACAGGGCCGAGACGCACTTACGCAGGGCGAAGATTTTCCTCTTGGGGTGAAAATATGAGGAGTTCGCGAGACAACGTCGGCGCCGCCGAACGGACGGCGACCGGACGAGCTGTTTGCAGCAACTGGAGGGGATGTATGTATGTATTCATGTTGAATGGGGCCCGCTCGCGCGGGGAGTTGATGGGAGTGCGCGAGACGACGCAGAGCCCATCGTGGAAAATTGATTACCGAACCCCCCTCCCCATAGAATCTTAACACGGGCGGTTTGCGGGGTCCGCGGATCCGATTTCTTCCGGCTCCCTGGTTTAATTTAATAATATAAATGTAAAACAGGGTAGAAATCGGATCCGCCGTAAAAAATAAGACCGGACACGGATCAAGCTAATCCGAAATCGGATCCGTACGGACGGAAATCGGATCCACCGAAACAAACACCAAAACCACATTTGGATCCGCGCGAGCTTCATGAGATCCGACGGCGGTTATCTCACACGGGTCTGCTCAAGACTTCACACCGTCGTTCCAGGCCCAAGAGAAAAAAACTTTCACAACCGACACCACATCTCACAGCAATCCGTTGGGTGAAGAGACAGGGCCGAGACGCACTTACGCAGGGCGAAAGATTTTCCTCTTGGGGTGAAAAAAGGCTATGAAGAGTTCGCGAGACAACGTCGGCGCCGCCGAACGGACGGCGACCGGACGAGCTGTTTGCAGCAACTGGAGGGGATGTATGTATGTATTCATGTTGAATGGGGCCCGCTCGCGCGGGGAGTTGATGGGAGTGCGCGAGACGACGCAGGGCCCATCGTGGAAAATTGATTACCGAACCCCCCTCCCCATAGAATCTTAACACAGGCGGTTTGCGGGGTCCGCGGATCCGATGTCTTCCGGCTCCCTGGTTTCCTTTAATAATATAAATGTAAAACAGGGTAGAAATCGGATCCGCCGTAAAAAATAAGACCGGACACGGATCCAGCTAATCCGAAATCGGATCCGTACGGGCGGAAATCGGATCCACCGAAACAAACACCAAAACCACATTTGGATCCGCGCGAGCTTCATGAGATCCGACGGCGGTTATCTCATACGGGTCTGCTCAAGAGTTCGCACCGTCGTTCCAGGCCCAAGAGGAAAAAACTTTCGTCCTGGGGATGAGCGTTTTGGCCTTCGGACTCGTTGGTTACCACATAGCCGACACACCACATCTCACACGCAATCCGTTGTTGGTTACCACATAGCCGACACCGCATCTCACAGGCAATCCGTTGGGTGAGGAGACGCAGGGCCGAAACGCATGAGCGTTTTGGCCTTCGGACTCGTTGGTTACCCCATAGCCGACACACCACATCACACACGATCCGTTGTTGGTTACCACACAGCCGACACCACATCTCACAGCAATCCGTTGGGTGCGGAAACGCAGGACCGAGACGCACTTACGCAGGACGAAAGAATTTCCTCTTGAGGTGAAAATGGCCATGAGGAGTTCGCGAGACAACGTCGGCGCCGCCGAACGGACGGCGACCGGACGAGCTGTTTGCAGCAACTGGAGGGGATGTATGTATGTATTCATGTTGAATGGGGCCCGCTCGCGCGGGGAGTTGATGGGAGTGCGCGAGACGACGCAGGGCCCATCGTGGAAAATTGATTACCGAACCCCCCTCCCCATAGAATCTTAACACGGGCGGTTTGCGGGGTCCGCGGATCCGATTTCTTCCGGCTCCCTGGTTTAATTTAATAATATAAATGTAAAACAGGGTAGAAATCGGATCCGCCGTAAAAAATAAGACCGGACACGGATCCAGCTAATCCGAAATCGGATCCGTACGGGCGGAAATCGGATCCACCGAAACAAACACCAAAACCACATTTGGATCCGCGCGAGCTTCATGAGATCCGACGGCGGTTATCTCATACGGGTCTGCTCAAGACTTCACACCGTCGTTCCAGGCCCAAGAAGAAAAAACGTTCGTCCTGGGGATGAGCGTTTTGGCCTTCGGACTCGTTGGTTACCACATAGCCGACACACCACATCTCACACGCAATCCGTCGTTGGTTACCACATAGCCGACACCGCATCTCACAGGCAATCCGTTGGGTGAGGAGACGCAGGGCCGAAACGCATGAGCGTTTTGGCCTTCGGACTCGTTGGGTACCACATAGCCGACGCACCACATCTCACACGATCCGGTTGGTTACCACACAGCCGACACCACATCTCACAGCAATCCGTTGGGTGAGGAGACGCAGGGCCGAGACGCACTTACGCAGGACGAAAGATTTTCCTCTTGGGGTGAAAATGGCCATGAGGAGTTCGCGAGACAACGTCGGCGCCGCCGAACGGACGGCGACTGGACGAGCTGTGTGCAGCAACTGGGCGGGATGTCTGTATGTATTCATGTTGAATGGGGCCCGCTCGCGCGGGCAATTGATGGGAGTGCGCGAGACGACGAAGGGCCCATCGTGGAAAATTGATTACCGAACCCCCCTCCCCATAGAATCTTAACACGGGCGGTTTGCGGGGTCCGCGGATCCGATGTCTTCCGGCTCCCTGGTTTAATTTAGTAATATAAATGTAAAACAGGGTAGAAATCGGATCCGCCGTAAAAATAAAAAAAAAAACAAAAAAAAAAAAAAAAGGACACGGATCCAGCTAATCCGAAATCGGGTCCGTGCGGGCGGAATTCGGATCCACCGAAACAAACACCAAAACCACATTTGGATCCGCGCGAGCTTCATGAGATCCGACGGCGGTTATCTCATACGGGTCTGCTCAAGACTTCACACCGTCGTTCCAGGCCCAAGAAGAAAAAACGTTCGTCCTGGGGATGAGCGTTTTGGCCTTCGGACTCGTTGGTTACCACATAGCCGACACACCACATCTCACACGCAATCCGTCGTTGGTTACCACATAGCCGACACCGCATCTCACAGGCAATCCGTTGGGTGAGGAGACGCAGGGCCGAAACGCATGAGCGTTTTGGCCTTCGGACTCGTTGGGTACCACATAGCCGACGCACCACATCTCACACGATCCGGTTGGTTACCACACAGCCGACACCACATCTCACAGCAATCCGTTGGGTGAGGAGACGCAGGGCCGAGACGCACTTACGCAGGACGAAAGATTTTCCTCTTGGGGTGAAAATGGCCATGAGGAGTTCGCGAGACAACGTCGGCGCCGCCGAACGGACGGCGACTGGACGAGCTGTGTGCAGCAACTGGGCGGGATGTCTGTATGTATTCATGTTGAATGGGGCCCGCTCGCGCGGGCAATTGATGGGAGTGCGCGAGACGACGAAGGGCCCATCGTGGAAAATTGATTACCGAACCCCCCTCCCCATAGAATCTTAACACGGGCGGTTTGCGGGGTCCGCGGATCCGATGTCTTCCGGCTCCCTGGTTTAATTTAATAATATAAATGTAAAACAGGGTAGAAATCGGATCCGGGTCCGTATCGGAAAAACAAACACCAAAACCACATTTGGATCCGCGCGAGCTTCATGAGATCCGACGGCGGTTATCTCATACGGGTCTGCTCAAGACTTCACACCGTCGTTCCAGGCCCAAAAGGAAAACACGTTCGTCCTGGGGATGAGCGTTTTGGCCTTCGGACTCGTTGGTTACCACATAGCCGACACACCACATATCACACGCAATCCGTTGTTGGTTACCACATAGCCGACACCGCATCTCACAGGCAATCCGTTGGGTGAGGAGACGCAGGGCCGAAACGCATGAGCGTTTTGGTCTTCGGACTCGTTGGTTACCACATAACCGACGCACCGCATCTCACACGATCCGTTGTTGGTTACCACACAGCCGACACCACATCTCACAGCAATCCGTTGGGTGAGGAGGCGCAGGGCCGAGACGCAGTTACGCAGGACGAAAGATTTTCCTCTTGGGGGGAAAATGGCCATGAGGAGTTCGCGAGACAACGTCGGCGCCGCCGAACGGACGGCGACCGGACGAGCTGTTTGCAGCAACTGGAGGGGATGTATGTATGTATTCATGTTGAATGGGGCCCGCTCGCGCGGGGAGTTGATGGGAGTGCGCGAGACGACGCAGGGCCCATCGTGGAAAATTGATTACCGAACCCCCCTCCCCATAGAATCTTAACACGGGCGGTTTGCGGGGCCCGCGGATCCGATTTCTTCCGGTTCCCTGGTTTCATTTAGTAATATATGTAAAACAGGGTAGAAATCGGATCCGCCGTAAAAATAAAAAAAAAAACAAAAAAAAAAAAAAAAGGACACGGATCCAGCTAATCCGAAATCGGGTCCGTGCGGGCGGAATTCGGATCCACCGAAACAAACACCAAAACCACATTTGGATCCGCGCGAGCTTCATGAGATCCGACGGCGGTTATCTCATACGGGTCTGCTCAAGACTTCACACCGTCGTTCCGGGCCCAAGAGGAAAAAACTTTCGTCCTGGGGATGAGCGTTTTGGCCTTCGGACTCGTTGGTTACCACATAGCCGACACACCACATCTCACACGCAATCCGTTGTTGGTTACCACACAGCCGACACCACATCTCACAGGCAATCCGTTGGGTGAGGAGACGCAGGGCCGAAACGCAGCGTTTTGGCCTTCGGACATGTTGCATACCACATAGCCGACACACCACATCTCACACGCAATCCGTCGTTGGTTACCACACAGCCGACACCACATCTCACAGGCAATCCGTTGGGTGAGGAGACGCAGGGCCGAAACGCACTTACGCAGGACGAAAGATTTTCCTCTTGAGGTGAAAACGGCCATGACGCGAGACAACGTCGGCAGTGTTTGCAGCAACTGGGGGGGGGGTGGTGTGTATTCACCCGCTCGCGCGGGGAGTTGATGGGAATGCGTCGTGGATCCGATCTTAACCCCCGGGATCGCGAAGAGTACGAGCCCAGAGCGGCCTCCGGCACCGTTTCCGGACGGATCCGCTGGATCCGCTGGATCCGCTGGATCCGGTGACGAATCCCAAACCGGCGCCCTCGCCTGAGACATCCTCACAAAACGGGCCCCGGCTTTCTGGCTTTTAGTGGGGGTTTTTGGGTTTTCGTTGTGGGGCTTCGGAAAGGGGGTGGGGCGAGGTTTGGCTAGTTAATATGTGTATGGGGCACAAACATCACTGACCACAGCACAGAAAACGTATGGGTGTACGTATGATATACCTGTCGTAACATATAACACGTCTGTGCTCAAACTCTAGCATGGCATACGTATACACATAAACGTGTAATGTAGGACGCATGTCATACGTACGCGTGCTCGTTATGTGATGTGTAAACATATTATGAACACGCGCTCGCGTAATCTAGCGTTTTAGGTGTGATTAATAAAACGTGACGCATGATGGCACGCATAATAAACGCAGACATGTGACGAATGGTTTGTGCACGATACACACATCAAGATGGCGGATGTTACTGCACTGTGTAACACACACATGCGTGATGTGCGAGTGTATGCGCACGGCTTATATATGTATGTACTTTTGTGTGTACGTTTAAACCACTTTGTGTTAAGCGTGGATGCATGAACGTACGTATTGGCGTATGGGGTTCATGCGCGTGCACAATCATATGCATACACGCACGCATATACACAAAGACACCTGCATTCACACGCACAGACCTGCATAAGTACGTACACGCACATCTTATGTGTATGCACACACATCTTTATGCGTATAGATGCATCGACGACGCACGTGTTTTGTATGATACGCGCATGCATGTGCACAATATGGCGTGGTGGCGCGCCATGTCGCGGCGCCGTGCGATTGGAGCATCAAGTAGTTTCTCACACGCCTGGTCGAGGTGCCTCGGCGATCGGGTTGGCCGAGGCGCCTCGGGCGGTCATTCTTCCCTGCCGGACGAAAACTCTCGGGGTGTCTTGGTGCCTTAGGCGTCTGGGGGTGTCTTGGGGCCTTAGGCGTCTTGGAGCGTCTCGAGGCCTTAGGCGTCTTGGGGCGTCTTGGGGCCTTAGGCGTCTCGGGGTGTCTTGGGGCCTTAGGCGTCTGGGGGTGTCTAGAGGCCTTAGGCGTCTTGGGGTGTCTTGGGGCCTTAGGCGTCTTGGGGCGTCTTGGGGCCTTAGGCGTCTTGGGGCGTCTTGGGGCCTTAGGCGTCTCGGGGTGTCTTGGGGCCTTAGGCGTCTGGGGGTGTCAAGAGGCCTTAGGCGTCTTGGGGTGTCTTGGGGCCTTAGGCGTCTTGGGGCGTCTTGGGGCCTTAGGCGTCTGGGGCGTCTTGGGGCCTTAGGCGTCTCGGGGTGTCTTGGGGTGTCTTGGGCCTTAGGCGTCTTGGGGCGTCTTGGGGCCTTAGGCGTCTTGGGGTGTTTGGGGGCCTTAGGCGTGTTGGGGTGTCTTGGGGCCTTAGGCGTCTTGGGGTCTTAGGCGTCTTGGGGCCTTAGGCGTCTTAGGGCGTCTTGGCCCAAGCCGTTGTCGGCACGAAGTAGGTGTTGCCATGCGAAGGCCTGCACAGGGCACGCCCTGCCCCTTTGCACGAGGAGCCTACAATCGAGCTACGATAAGATGGCGTCCACTGTTGGAGATATAGATATGCAGCTCAACGTTAGGTTGTCGGACGAATCTATACCAGCTGACCTTGATGGCAAAATGATCACGACGATGATACCTTGTAAGTTCCATTTCAAACGAGGGCGGGCACCTACGCTTGTTCAGATCGAAGTTCCTGAGGTCAAATACCCTTTTCGCAGTTCGCCTGGCCTCCGTGATGTTCCCGAGGTCGCAGGTGCAGGTGATGATGAATCCAGGAAGCGCCACTGTGGCGCAATCGACAAGACGGGCATCATTGACAGCAGGCAGCAGTGCGCCATGGCGGCGCCGACGGAGCCCCCCAAAGACAAGAAGGCTCTCGCCGCAGTCAAATCTTCGATGCCTGCTCCCAGCAGCGGGTGGCTGTGCAAGAAGCCGACGAAGGAGATGGGCCAGACGCTGACAAATGAGATGGGCCAGACCTTCGGCTACGACAAGGGCGATGGAGGGCAGCAGAGCAGCAGCAGCAGTGCGGGTACTTGGCCGCGCCGCTTGCTGCTCGAGGCGCCGGCGCCGGCGCAGCCGCCAGCAAAGCAGATGGTCATTGACATCGACGACGGCCCCGAGACGAAGAGCGACGCTCCCGCCGGTGATGCGTTGGCTACGGCGCCGACGTTGCCAGCGGCGCTCCCAGACCCCTGCGCCGAGTCGGCCATCTTGGCTGAGACGCAGGCGGTCGTGGCCCCCAGCAGCCCACAGCCGCCCGATGCGTTGTCACAGGAGCCGCAGCAGCTTGAGGAAACGCAGCTCGACTCGCTGCCCCCATGTGGATACGACGACTACTTCTCAGGCTTGCAGAACTTAGGCCTCGAGGAATCGCAATCGCAGTTAGGTTAGGAGCTTCATTCTGCTAGTTGTGGCGTTGGCGCCGCGGCGCCACGATCGCGCCCGCGTGCATTGTATCTCTAAGACATTCCATGCGCAACGGCGCTCAGATTTTGTATTGCAACGTTCCTCATCCGTGGACCTTAACATGATGTGTCTCTTTTTGTTATCATGCAATTACGCTTGTCATTGTTGTACCCCCAGCCTCGGAACTGGTCCACAAGACACGCAGTTTAGCCATTGCAAGGTTATGAGTGTTGGAGTCGGTCTCTTTGGTATTTCATTGGATCAATAAAACAGGCTTCATAAAAGGCTCCATAAAAGGCTCCATAAACATAGGCTCCATACAGGCTCCATAAAGACGGATTCCTTTCGTATTTCAATAGGCTCCATAAACTTTTCAATGGGCCCTCTGGTATTTCACTTGGCTCCCCGTGTATCTCAACCCGCACCGGTTCCCATGCTCCCGTGCATTTTTGATGTCAGATGCCCCTCTGTATCCACAAATTGTTGTATATATGTGATGTCAACACTGGTACATCCTCAAAACTGCCAGCCCATCCGGAAGCGGTGCCTAGGTGATTTGCCAGGAGATTGAGTGCTGGAGCGTTTTCGTGTCTCGATGTTCTTGGTATCATTCACGCTTCGTATATTGATCTTCTTAACATTCTGGAGATACCTGACGCTTCGCGTCGCGGTCACGCGCACCTGCATGTTCTTGAGGCTCGGCCGCTTCATAATATTGACTATTCATGACGCTTCGCGTCTTAATATTCATGACGCTTCGCGGTGTGTGATTGTTGACGGTGCTTCGCGTTGTGTGATTGTTGACGGTTCGAATTGCAGCAACAGCCCACCTCAAAGTTTCGAGTGATGTTGGCCCATCTGGAATCGTCATGTAATGTTCCGCTGCCTTTTGAGGCCGTCTTGGAACTGGCATGTAACCTCTTGGATGCATGTTGGAGGACATGAGCCATCATGGGCTGTCTTGAGCAATCTCTGAAGCCGTCTTAGCTTATATGGGGCGTATTGGAGCCATCCTGGGCCCTCTTAAAAAACTCTAGCGCACGTTAGCCACTCTCAGACTCATGTGGGCCCACGTGGATTAATAATCCGCCACCGTGGCGCAAGGCGCGAGGGGAGTGTCCTCAGGCTCTCAAGGGTTCTCTGTCCTGAGTCCTGTGCCAATTTCCTGGGCGATCCTGCGCGCTCTTGCGCGCTCCTGGGCGCTCCCGGGCTCGTCGGTCGCATGGATTTTCCAGAGGCCACGGGGCCCCAAGACGGGCCAAGAGGGCCCCAAGAATCGCCCAAGAGGGCCAAAGAGGCCTCCAAGACGGCCCAAGAGCGCTCCAAGACGCCCCAGATGTCACAAGACTGCTCAAGAGGCCTTCAAGAGGCCCCAAGAGCGCTCCAAGAGGCCTTCCAAGAGGGCTCCAAGAGGCCAACATCATAGGTTCTCGTTGTGCGTTTTCAATGTTTTTGGTGCTCTCGTTTTTTTGACCTTCTGACGTTCCAAGACGGACCACGAGGCCCCAAAGACCGCCCCAATACGGCCCAAGAGGCCCTCAAGATGACCCCAAAACTGCCCAAACGGGCTCCCAAACAGCCCAGGAGGCGCCCAAGATGGCCTGCGAGGGCCCCAATATGGCCCCAAGAGGGGCCCAATAGGGGGAACACGAACCGACAATTCGAGACCTCCGCTCCAAGAAGGCCCCAGGAGACCCCACGAGGCCTCCAAGAGACCCCTAAGAGGCCCCCGCGATGCCCCACGAGGCCCCCAAGAGGCCCAACAGAAAGCCCTGAGAGACCTCCAAGCAGCCCCCAAAATGCCTCAAAACTGCCTCCAAGAAGCCCCCGAAAGGCATCCGAGGGGCCGAAGGCCACTAGATAACTTTGTGGGGCGTCGCACAAAGGATCCCGTGGATGTCTACGGACCCAATCGGGGGCCCCTCATCCTCCCTCTCCTCCTCCGTAGCCGTTTTGGCTCGCAGTCCTTGCCTTTTGTACTGACCACGACGATTGCATCTTATTTCATGGACCACGAATGTGGCTTCTTCGACGATGCACCCGTGACGCCGCATAAGCCGCCGCCAGCGGCAGCCCTGAAGACTGTGACGAAGTGGACGGCCCCAGAACCCACGCCTGAGAAATCGACGGACACGAAAACGGGCAGAACCAGACAGCGCAGCGTGGAGGCGACTTTCAAGGAATTGTCCCACCGGTGGCGCAAGCGGGACTTCATGTGTATCGACCCGTCCGATTTGGAGAGCGGTCTCTGGCTGACGGTGGTCAACGGCAAGGCGGGATGCCGCCTTTGCGCTGCTTTTCACACGGATACTGCTTGGGGCCGGTACGAGATCGACTCGCCTACGACGCTGCAGATCAGCCACTTGAAACGGCATGCTGAATCCGTCGTTCACGCTGATGCCTACGGCCGTTTCTTCGGAGCACCCGTCGCTGAGAGGATTGGTGCCCCTAGCAAGGAGGAGTTCCTTTCTGTGATCAAGTCCAGGCAACAACACCATTCACTGCGTGACGGCGTCATCAATTTCGGATGCAGGGGCAAGGTTCGAAACGCAGAGTGGTGCATCGCAGAGGCCATACGTGAGGACACGCGCGCCTTCCTCCAGAAGGCCACTTCGTTCGCGCTGCTGCAGGATGCTCGGTCCCCTCGCCTCTTGATCCGATTCAGCGCTTCGCAGCCGCTGCCCTCGCTAACCTTCCAGAAGGGCTACCTCGGGCACATCCACCAGCCAGCGGGCGACGCTGCTGACATCGCGAGAGGTACCCAGCAGATCTTGCGACGTTTCTGCACCAGACGACTAGGGTCTGGGCGCGGAGGAGAGGAGTTCGACGAAGCACTTTACAACCACCTCCTGGTGATTTGCGAGATGTATGTGTCAGATGCTGCGTCCGACGAGCGAACTGCCGGCGAGGCTCTACGCACGCCTGCGGCCGTCCTCAATGCCTACCACGCTCCGATGCCTAACATCATGGTGATCCAGGCTGACCTCACCCACGGCATGAGAAGGACGGGCATCAGAAACGGCTGCCTCCTCCTCCTCCTCCTTCTCCTCCTCCTCCTCCTCCGACTCCGCTCTGCGCGTGATTTAGCACGAACGGGTCGCGTAAGCCCATTCAGGGGTCCGACAGCTTAAAAATTATCCCAGTGCGACCGTACCTAGGAGTCGGAGCCTCTAGGAAAGCAACATTAGCAGCAGCAATAGTGGATGCTGTGCTATGCTCTGCTCTGCTCTGCTCTGCTCTGCTCTGCTATGCTATGCTATGCTGCGCAATGCTATGCTGGGCTCGGCTAGGCTAGGCTAGGGTATGCTATGCTATACTATGATATGCTATGCTGCGCTGTGCTATGCTAAGCAATGCCATGATATGATATGCTACGTTGCGCTATGATATGCTATGCTATGCTGAGCTATGCTCTGCTATGCTATGCTGTGCTATGCTTGGCTATGTTATGCTACGACATGCTGTGCTAATGCTGCGCGGAGCTATGCTGCGCTGCGTTAAGCTAAGCTAAGGTAAACCAGGCTATGCTAAGCTAAGCTAAGATAAGCTAGGCTAGGCTAAGCTAAGCTAAGCTAAGCTAAACCACGATAAGCTAAGCTAAGCTAAGCTAAGCTAAGATGATATAAGCTAAGTTAAGCTAAGCTAAGCTTAGCTTAGCTTAGCTACGCCCAGCTAGGCTAGGCAAAGCTAAGCTGAGCTACGCTAAGCGAACATGATATAAGCTAAACTAAGCTAAGCTAAGTTAAGCTAAGCTAAGCTAAGCTAAGCTAAGCTAAGCTAAGCTAAGCTAAGCTTAGTTAGGCTAAGCTGGGTGAACCCAGGGGGCGCAACTGGGGGAACCGCGGGGCGGATCCTGGGGGAACCGCCCGGGGCGTTTAGCACTGCCCGGCCCTTTAAGCCAACAGGGTAAGAACCCTTCTAGGCAGAGTCTAGGTAAGGAACAAAACCAGAACAACGGGGCGCAGCTCGTGAGTTAACCACGGGTCACTGTGACTAAACCAGGAGGAGGAGGAGGAGGAGGAAGAGGAGCAGCAGGAGAAAGGGGGCGAAGGGAGGAGGAGGATGAGGAGAAGGAGGAGGAGGAGGAGGAAGAAGAAGCTGAGTATGAGGGCGAGGCGGGGGACGAAGATGGGGAGTCGGAGGAGGAGGAGGAGGAAGATGCTGAGTATGAGGGCGAAGCGAGGATGGGGCTATCTTCGCCGTCAGGGTCGCAACGCCGAGTTGCCAGCTGATCCGTCCCCACAAGTGTTCCTGCCTCTCTTCCTCGTCCTCCTCCAGCTCCTCCTCCTCCTCCTCCGACTCCTCCTCCTGCACCTCCTCCTCCTCCTCCTCCTCCGCCTCCTCCTCCCCCCCATCCTCTTCCGCATCCTTATCCCCTCTCCCCTGGTTTGATCGCTTGCCCCCTCAGGATCCTGAGCAAGCCGCAGCGCGCAGAGCCCTACCTCGAGGCGACCATGAAAGTATTGCTCACGGATAACCATTCCATGATAAATTGCATTCAATGGAGCCACAAGCTTCAAGACATGTTCAACAAGTTTTGCCGTGAGATTGAAGGGGACCGAGTGAGTGGCGATCGTATTCGGAACATGCGCCACAGGAAGCACCGCTACGAGAGTATGCAAAAGCCGCTGGGCAGGCTGATCCTCTTCCTTGACGCCGTCATTATGGTGGCGCAGTGGGTTGCAGTGAATCGGGCGGGCAGTGCTGAGGAGCTCTACGCTCTCGATTTCTTGCTCGCCATAGACGAAGAGGCTCTCATTTGCGTTGCCCTTTGTGCTGATGCCGGCGACGAAGGAATACAAATGGTCAGAGATGTGGATACTGAGAAGCACGATACTTCCCGGGTGGCGACGCTCCTGGCAACGTTCGTCGCCCACCTCGACTACCTGTTCGTCCAGGCGCACGCCCCTGAGTACGGCTACTGCGCTTACGTCCTCAAGCTCTTGGAACGCCCGAGAACAGTCTGGCTGCGCGGCGTGCCGAAGACGATCGGCGGGACGGGCAAGGTCGGGCAGGAGCTGATCACTAAGTGCTTGGCCCGCATGAACAACTACGTGCGCGTGGCCATCGACACTTTGCGAGCGGAGTTCCCTTCTTTCCAAATGCTCAACGCCTTTCACATCTTCGACGTCAGCAAGAGCAGCAAAGCACTTTATGGTGACAAACAGGATGTGCGAGCCGAAGCTATGCACCGCCTTGCATCCATCTTCCGCGTGGACGTCGGACGGCTCGAATCGGAGTTTCTCGACCACGAGGCGATCGCACGGCACCTACTTTTCCGGGAGGCGGACACCAACATGGGCGCATGGCAACTGGCCCTCCTGCGGACGCAGGGGCGGGCTGATACAAGGCGACAGCACCCGGCGTCAGCATTGGCCCCAGTCGTGCAGCGATACCTGTGCTTCAGCGGTACAACAACGTCTGGCATTGAGCAAACGTTCACACAGCAATGCCAGAACTTCTACTCCCAGCGCGACCACTGCAGCGTCGAGCTCGAGGTCGACGAAACGTTCATCCTTGACTTCAACAACGGCACCAAGGAGAACATTGACGAGATCATCGCTAGTGCGCAGAAGATCTGGGCTCAGACATACGGCATTCCTCGTACGACGCCTGACAGGCTCCAACGTTTGGATACACACGGCAAGCACTCTTCCGCCTCGGCTTCAGCCAATATGACTGAAACCACTTTCATCACTGAGCGTCGTGCTGCCGTGGACGCGGACGTTACTACCTTCAGGTCCTTAGACGCGGTCATGGGCGACGCGTCCGTGCACGGCCAGGGCACGTGGTGCGAGTCTCTGGCCGTCGAGGAGGCGAAACAACACAAAAAGAACCGTGCCGCTGCAGCCGACGCCTTGCTCGACGGTGTTCTCCTTCCCAGCGAGATCACATTTGATCTCATGGACGAGGCAGCTGGGCGTCAATCCACAAAGCAGGCAAACGACAGGAAGCGGGCGCGGACCAAAGCCACGCTCGCAGAGACTCTTGCTAAGCCTGGCGTGGGTCTTGTGCTGGCCGGAGCGCGGGTCTGCAACAGAGCGGGTGCGCTGTCGGCGGGCATTCCGAACACCATAGCTTTCGTGAATGATCCCTTGCAGTGCGAGATCCTGGTCGTGCGCGACCCGAGCGCACTGGCGGAGATGGACGCATTCGCTCTGGCGCTCAACGGAGGTTTGGCTGTGAGTCGTGAGTACCTGGCTAGCGGTGGGCAACGTGGGCCCAGTATCTTCTACAATGCTGCGACGGCCACGCCGCGGCGGATCTGGCTGTCCGCTGCTTTCTGCGCTGCTGAGGCGCGACTGGCCGACATCGTGCGCAGAGCAGCCAACATGGGAAAGTGGAAGCTATTGATGACCGAACTTGAGTTTCTGACGTTGTTCGAGAGACTCGAGAAACAAAAAAGGGTGATGGAGGTGCTCGCAGTCGTCACTGCACCGGAGAAGGCCGTCCTGGGCGGCAATGAGTTTCGAAACGTGTTTGTCAAAAGTGAGTTCCTCGCTTTCTGCCGGCGGCCCGTGCTAAGCAAGAGCACGATTGGTGCATGTGGAGTCTAGGTGCATCTTCGTCGGTGATAGCGAGGGCGAACGAGTATTGATGTATCAGCAGTGCGAGTTTCACTGCATACTGGCGCGCTTTTGCGCGCGATGTGGGGAAGCATCAGCCGCGCATGATATACCGCCGTGGCCCTCCTCCTCCTCCTCCTCCTCCTCCTCCTCCTCCCCCTCCTCTTCCACTCCTCCATTCCCCATCCCTCATCCTCCTCATCCTCGTCCAACGCCGACTCCTCCTTCTCATGCTTTTACCGCTCCTCCTCCTCCTCTACCTCTACGGGCTGATACGGCTTATATAGCTCATAATGATGTAAGGGCTT
This sequence comes from Prorocentrum cordatum, assembly GCA_963575745.1. Classification (NCBI taxonomy): domain Eukaryota; class Dinophyceae; order Prorocentrales; family Prorocentraceae; genus Prorocentrum; species Prorocentrum cordatum. The sequence goes on from CAUYUJ010002758.1 coordinate 564,550, forward strand.
ACAAGGGTTACAGGGCTTAAAAGGCTTATCGGGCGTGCATGGCTTGTGGGACTCATGAGGTTCCTGCGGCTGTTAGGGCTCACAAGGATCATAGGGCTCATCGGTCTGGTAGGCCTCATACGGCTTATAGGGCTCATAGGGCCCAAAGGGTTCATAGGGCCTATAGGGCCTATAGGGCTTATAGGGTTTGTCGGGCTTACAGGTCTTATAGGGCTTATACAGCTCATTTGGCTTATAAGGCGTTCAAGGCTCATATGGCTTATAGGGCTTATCTGGCTCTTACGGCTCGTATGTCTTGTAGGCCGTATCAGGCTTTTAGGGCTTATTGGGCTTGCAGGGCGCCTGGGGCTTGTATGGCATTTATGGCTTACATGACTTAGAGTGTTTATATGGCGTATGTGGCTTACAAGGCGTCTACTGCTTACGGGGCGTATCACACAAAACCTTTGGTAGGGATCACCACTTGCCCGAGTGCTGATCCCTGCCAAACCGTGGTTCCCACCGACGATAGGTCTTATATGGCTTATGCGGCTTATAGGGCGCATGGGGCTTATGTGGCCTATGGGGCTTATAAGGCTTATAGGGCCTACAGGGCTCACAGGGGTTATAGGGCTCGTAGGGTTTATATGGTAGCTACTACTCCTCCACCTCCTACTCAATAGCTCCTCCTCCTCCTCCTCCTCCTCCTCCTCCTCCTCCTCCTCCTCCTCCTGCTCCTTCTCCTGCTCCTCCTCCTGCTCCTCCGCCTCCTCCCAACCCCCTCCGTCTCCCTCCCTCCACCCTCCATCCCCATCCCTCCCTCCCTCCCTGCTCGCTCCCTCCCCCCCTCCCTCCGCCGTTCCCCCTTCGACGACGCTGGATGGTCGGACACCGTCGAGACTGTGGAGCGGGGGGGGGATATTATCCCCCCCCCGCTCCGGCCTCTTGGACGTCCGAGGCTGTGGAAACGGGTGTTAAAATCAAGCAAGCGTTTCCACACAGCTCGCACACTGAATCAATCATTACACAATTTCTCCGCAGTCTCGGACGTCCTTCCTGGGGGAGCGTTTTCCGCAGCCTCGGACGTCCATGACAGTGGAGCGGGGGGGGGATAATACCCCCCCCCTTCTCCACAGAGCTCCAGTGGCTTTCAGTCGGGGTTACAGGGGTTACCAATGATGAGGGCGATGATGCAGTGGTGGACGTATGATGATGATAAGGAGGGAGGAGGAGGAGGAGGAGGAGGATGAGGAGGAGGATGATACGGAGGGAGGAGGGATGAGGATGAGAAGGACGACGACGGAGAAGGAAGAGACGGATGATGAGGATGAGGAGACGGGGGAGGAGGAGGAGGAGGAGGAGGAGGAGGAGGAGGAGGAGGAAGAGGAGGACGGAGGATGATGAGACACTTGCTCCGCGAATTACGCCTTCAATACGTTGCTAGTTCAAGTTCTCCCTTAGGGATATCAATGGGTTAATCCTCCCCTATGTTTTTCAACGGGTTCTTAGATTGTTCACTGGATTCCTCGTGGGCCTCTCTTGGAACCTCTTGGGGACCTCTTCGATAGGGCCTTGTCGGGGCCCTCAATCTCATACGCCTTGGGAACCTTGGGTCCTCTTGGGTCTGCTCTTTTTTTGGCCTTCAGGAGTGGCGCCCCTGGGGGTCCTCTTGGGGCCTCATGCTGTCCCATGCCGCGCCTCGCCTGAGTGAGCGGATGCATCCGACAGCAAGTGCGAGCTCCAAGGCTCGCCTTCGGTCGCCTACTTGGGCAATGTCCGTAACACGTTCTAAAGCTGTTTCGGTTTCCGTGTCAAAGCGCCATTGCTGCAGCGACCTGCCCACACAGGCTTCCATGGACCACGAGTGCTCGGGTGGGGCGCCGGCGGGCCCGCCGCGGCCACCTGCGAACGCCTCATCCAGGAAGCGCCCAGCAGCACCGACCACCAAGGTCAAGCAGGTGAAGAAGAAACCAGCCAGGACGTGCCGACCAACCATCGACATGCTGATGACCACCATCCTTGCATCCATCACAACTATCGTTACCGAGACCATGTCAATCTACGATAAGGGCTTTGCTGAGCCCTGGGATGGGACAACTCCCATAACAGTGGGCTCAGCGTGCTCTGGCTGGAACTCAGAGATCCTAGCCCTCGAAGCCATGAAGATCCCTTTCCACCACGCCTTCTCGTGCGACAACAGCAAGCACGTGAAGAAGATCGCCGAGTTCCTCCACGGCTACCACGAATACTTCGACGACGTGATGGGCACCAACTTCCTTGGCTCCGCCGCTCCCGTGCAATTCTTCATGGCAGGCTTCCCTTGTCAATGCTGGTCAGTGGCAGGCCGCCGCGATGGCTTTCTGGATGTCCGAGGGCTCGGGCTCATCATCGTGTTCCTCATTGCCTACATCACTACGCGGAGACCTTTGCTCTTCCTGCTGGAGAACGTGGACAACATTGCGGCTGGCGATAACGCTGACAGCTTCAACGCTATCGTGTCAGCACTCCAAACACTCACGGACAAGGACAACCGCTATCTCTACACTGTGGAGTCGCAGACCCTCAACTGCCGCATCCACGGCGGCTTGCCCCAGAACCGTCGGAGGAGATTCATTGTCGGCGTGCTACGTGGAGCTCAACAAGCACCCCTGCAGTGGCCAGGCCCAGTCACGATGCGCAACCTCATCGACCTCATGGATCCCGCCACGGACCTCAAACCTTTCCCGGGCAACCTACCAAGTAAGTCAAGTGGCACGAAACGCAAGAACGTCTTGGACGCACTCAAGGCCATCGCCTCCGACGGTAGCGACCCGCTTGCCGTTCCTGCAGTGGTCGACCATGGCTCTTCTAAGATGAATTACGCGATCGGATATTCCCCGTGCTTGACCAGGAACAGGGCTATGTCGCACGGCCACTGGGTGACGTGCCTTCAGCGCGAGATGACTACTGGTGAGATGCTTCGACTGCAGGGTGTCGAGGAATGGCGCGTGCGGGGATGGAAGCATATCATTTGCGAGGGGCAGTTCCATGCAATCATCGGCAACGCCATCCCCCTTCCGATGATCGAGCGCATCTTGATGAGGGCCTTGTACTCAGCTAGCCTCGCGAAGCAGCCGTTGCATGATAAGTATGAGGATTGACTTTCTTGGCCTGCCTCGCACTACGACGTCGCAGGACAATGTAGCTCCTCCTCCTGAGGCCCCAAAGAGGCCCCAAAGAGGTCCCCAGGGCTCTCCCCCAGGAGGCCCCAAAGAGGTCCCCAAGAGGCCCCAAAGAGGCCCCAAAGAGGCCCCAACGAGGCACAATGGAGGTCCCCAAGAGGCCCCAAAGAGGTTCCCAAGGCTCTCCCGCCGGCCCCCAATAAGGCCCCAAAAGGTCCCCAGGAGGCCCCAAGAAACCCCCACGAGGCCCCAAACCGGCCCCCAAGATGCCGCATACCTGCTTCGAACAGGCCCTCGAGAAACAGCAAGGGGTTGTCACAGAAAGGGGCCCTGAGTGACAACCCCAGCGCTGCGCCCAAGAGTTTCCCGGGAGGCCCTACGATGCCCGCAGGAGGCCCCAAGAGGTCCCCAAGATGCCCAAAAGAGGCCCCAATAAGCCCCATGAGGTCCCCAAGATAACCATCTTGGGTCCCAAGAGGGCTCAAGACGGTTAACGAATTATCCCAGTGCGACCCTACCTAGGAGTTGGAGCCTCTCGGAAAGCAACAGTAGCAGCAGCAATAGTGGATGCTGTGCTATGCTATGCTATGCTCTGCTCTGCTCTACCCTGCTATGCTATGCTATGCTATGCTATGCTGCGCAATGCTATGCTGGGCTCGGCTAGGCTAGGTTAGGGTATGCTATTCTATAATATGATATGCTTTGCTGCGTTGTGCTATGCTAAGCAATGCTATGCTATGATATGTCATGCTATGCTATGCTATGTTGCGCTATGCTATGATATGCTATGTTATGCTATGCTATGCTATGATGTGCTAATGCTGCGCTGCGCTATGCTGCGCTGCGCTGCGCTAAGCTAAGGAAAGCTGAGCTATGCTAAGCTAAGCTAGGCTAGGCTAAGCTAAGCTAAGCTAAACTAAACCAAACTAAGCTAAGCTAAGCTACGCTAAGGTAAGCTAAGCTAAGCCAAGCTAAGCTTAGCTAAGCTAAGCCAAGCTAAGCTAAGCTAAGCTAAGTCAAGCTAGGCTAGGCAACGCTAAACTAAGCTAAGATGAGATAAGCTAAGCTACGCTAAGCTAGGCTAAGCTAAGCTTAGCTAAGCTAAGCTGGGTGAACCCATGGGGCGCAACTGGGGGAACCGCGGGGCGGATCCTGGGGGAACCGCCCGGGGCGTTTAGCACTGCCCGGCCCTTTAAGCCAACAGAGTAAGAACCCTTCTAGGCAGAGCCTAGGTAGGGAAAAAAACAAAACGATGTGAATCGCGATTCCCATATTTTCCTCCATCTCGTGAAGTCCGCAAGAGGCCCCAGGAGGCCCCAAAAGGCCCCCAGGAGGCCCCAACACGTCCCCAAGAGGCCCAAACATATGCGCCAAGAGGCCCCCAAACGGCCCCCAATATGACTCAAAACTGCTTCCAGCATGCCCCCGAACGGCATCCCATTGTATCCCAACGAACATCCAAGATGCCTCTAACCTATAACCCAGGCACGGTGGCGGGATGGGCCGAAGGCCACCAGATAACAACCATGACAGCAAGGCAACGAGGCACCAACACCAAACATAAACATGAAACAGCAAGAAGCACCGCGCTGATAAGAACACGCATAACACGAATAACATTAAATTGGCCATATTGGGCCGTGCTCTCGAACCCATGTCCACGCGCGATTTTGCCCAGTGGATCGATCTGTGAGGGTCCCGGGCCTCTTCGTCTTCGCCATTGTCCCCCTGCTGCAGCGGGCGCAGGGTTGCGAGGTGTTGCCTCTCCCCCTCATCTTCCCTGTCCTCCTCCAACTCCTGCTCCACCCGTCTCATGTCCACCGACATTTTTACTCAAATAGGCGAGCACTTGCATCGCCTGACTTTTTCTCACTCGGCGGCCTACTTCCTCGCAGGGATGGCCCCGACGAAGGGCGGCAAGAAGGCGAAGGCGAAGGCGAAGAGCGAGCCGCCGCCGCAGGACGGCGAGGCCGACGACATCGCTCCACCCCCCGTCAAGGTGCAGAAGACCGTCTGCGCAGGGGCGGCCCTGGTCGTGGACGGGCAGGTGACAGGCATGAACACCGACCATTTCGAGCGACTGGATGTAGCGAGAGACGACGTGCTGAACCACGCCTCCTTCAAGGGCATCAAGACCGCCGCCCCCTTGGGTATAGGGAAGGGTGGTACGAAGTCGCCTTTCAATCTGGATGACTTCAAGATCGCCATCAAAGATGAAGGCGTCTACGAGTGCGGTGGCAATTGGTGGTGGATCAATCAGAACTACCAGCCTGTGCGCAACGTCTACATCAACGAGAAGATGGTCGAGAAGGACATTGCAGAGAAGTTCGCAAAGCCAGTTTCGCACGTGGAACATGAGATTCTCGTCGGGGTCAGTCGTGACACGCGCAATGCTACAGTTCCAGTCGCAGGTACTTTGGAGCGTCTCTCCCCATCAGAGTTCGACGACGCCTTTCTCTTGGCCGTGCACGCCTCTGTGAATGCTGACGACAAGGCCGCACTCAAGATCTGGAACACGGCGTTCCTGACCGTCAAGTTCCGGTTCGTCGCCATAGACAACGAGGATGATAAGATGTACAAGAGTATTAAAGAACGGAATCGCGTCAGCCACAACGCAGAGGTGGCCAGCCGGACCATGCTCCAGCGTTTGCTCGAGTTCGTCTACGTCCTGCAGCGCTCGACCTCCAACCACGGACCCCTCGACGCCAAGGATATGGCCAAGCTCTGGAACGATAACATCGGCGGGACGTCTGGACCCAGTGGCGAGCCTATCTCGGAGACCTATGCCAAGACTGCCGTGGCCGTCTACAAGGCCATGATCCTGGACACCGACGTGCGGCAGGCCCTGATACACTCCGAGAAGCACTTCAATAAGAAATCACCCTTCGACTCGATTTACAAGCTCGAGGCGATCATGTCCAAATGCAAGAACAACGGTGCCGTCATGAGCTTCGTCATCAACCATATCACCGACACCGTTCTCAACGGGCTCACGAGCCCTGGCGAGTACGCGCATCGGACGATGGTGGGAAAAGGTAACAACAACAAAGGGACGATCGACGTGTTCATGCTCAAATACCACGCCCTGATCCACCTGACTCTCGGGTTCCCGGGCGAGTACAGCATCGACGACACTTTCGTCATCGAGACTCTGAAGAAGATCGGCAACCACCAGGGCTACAGGCAGATGAGCGGCTACACAGCGGACAGAAAGGAGTTGTCGTGGTGGGCAAAGATGACGAAGAGCGGCCGCAAGCTGTACGAGCTCATCGAAGACCTGGTCTACAAGACTACGTTCGACGGCGTCATCAAGCAGGTCCTGCGAAACGCTGGGGGCAACAGCCAAAGCATGGTCGCTGAAGTCCTGAACACATGCCCTGTCAAGGATGCGGTGTCGGAGTTTATCGCAGAGCTTTCGGCGGAGAAGCCTGAGGTTCAGCCCCCCGTCATCGACTTGGACGGCGCAGGAACGGATGAGCGTGGACGTGCTTCTAAGACTTGCGCCGCCATCACTGGCGAAATCTCGATCAAAGAAGTCGCTGGGCAACACATCGAGGCAGAGATGGAGGATAAGCTCACGCCGTGGCTGGAGTTTGCCCAGAAGCTCGTGTCGCAGTGGGTCGATCTCCACGTCGAACCAGACACCGGCCCTCAGATCGGGGACATCTTGAAGAAGACCAACCTGCCGGACATGAAGGGCACCCCGAAGGTCGACAACGTCCTCGCCTACTACGACGTCAAGCAAGCTGGGACCTCCAACGTATCCCCACACATCAGGCATCCTAACTTCCGAGCTGAGCATCTGCGCAAGTGCGTCGTCGGATTCCAGGACGGCCGGGGTAGTCCGGACGAGCTCGTTGAGGGGGACATGTTCATGATATTGGACGCCCAGTCGCATGGCAACCACGGCGCGTTCGCCACCGCGCTGAACAAGACCAGCGAGCCCAAGCCCATGGTCAAGGAGAAGAGGGTCTACTACCTGAGCTACGACGAGCAGTCCCTCAAGAATCGGAAATCTACGGTTCGCGAGACAAAGGTCGATCAGGTGGAGCAGGCCGTGGTGTTCACGGCGTCGACGCTGCACCTCGCCTACAAGAAGCGCAAGTTTTTCAACAGCTCCAACCAAGGGAACTCGATATTCCCGATCGCTATGCCGAACTATGAGAACACATGGCGCGTGCCGCCCAAGGTTCGCAAACAGCTCTTCGGCAAGCGCGGCGTGATCTTGGCGGGCGGTGCGGCCTCAAGCAGTTACGATCCCCCGACGTTCAAAGACGGCATGGAGCCCGTCAACTGGTTCGCTATGTGTGAGGAGTTTGGAGGCCTGGAAATTGGCACCAATACCAGCACAGGGGTTGCCTCCACATGGGAAAGACGATCCTAGATTTCGGTGTTGGTGGTAATATTTCGGTCACCTTGGAAGCCAGAACGTTACCACCATCACCGAGATCGGGATCTTCTTTCCTCGGTGCAGGCACACCGCCGATCTTGGTGTTGGTGTCAACCTCCAGGCCTGCGAGGAGTGGTTCGAGGAGGTGGTGCACTCCTGGAACGTCAAGTCCGTGGTGCACTTCACTGCGTTAGAGGAAACCTTCGCCCTCGTCTGCATCCGCAATAAGATCAGCTGCGTCGGGCTCGTGAACAGCGACGAGCACAAGCTACTCTTCCGTAACCGCTTGATCCAGCGCGTCTACCAGGACCTATCGACTGAGGGCAGCTCGAACTACCAAGCCACCTGCGCCTCGCTCATGAAGGAGGTCGCTGGTACGATGCCGAAGCCTGCTGCTGCCGACGCGACGGTCAAAGACAAGGGTAAGGACGACACCAGTGTGGCGGTGGCGAAGAGAGGCAAGTCTAAGGCGGCGGCGTCAGCCACCAGCGGAGTGCCGGCGGGGGACAATCCACTGACGTCGAAGCGCCTCGAGATCCTGGCGAAGCTCCAAGGGTTGTCCCAGGCTAACGGTGTTGCCGGCAACGCGGAGACTGCGTCTGCAGACGCCGTCCAGGAGGAGAAGATCGACATTGACTGAGAGTGAGCTGCGCCTTGAGTGAGAAGATGGACCTTCAGGTCCAGGGCAGCTGAGCTCAGCTCAGCTACGACTACAACGACGTGGGATATGACTGGTCTCTGCACGGACAGAGACAAGGAACACACAGCCCATCATCTTCCTCATCCTCCTCATCTTCCTCCTTATCCTTATCATCATATCTATAGCACGACATATAGACATATTTGTATATATATACCGCCATATATATGTGTGCGTATCCAGATATATCCATATTTATGTATATATATGCATATCTATAAACAGATATTTACATATATATATATACATGCGGTTCCAAATATCTATATATATACACCTAGTAGTAGTAGTAGTAGTAGTAGTAGTAGTAGTAGTAGTAGTAGTAGCAGTAGTAGTAGTAGTAGTAGTAGTAGTAGTAGTAGTAGTAGTAGTAGTAGTAGCACTAGCAGTAGTAGTCGCAGTAGCAGTAACAGTAACAGAAATACGAGTAGTAGTAGTAGTAGTAGCTGTAGTTGTAGTTGTTGTTGTAAGTGTAGCTGCAGATGTATTTGTAGTTGTAGTTGTAGGTGTACTTGTTAGTGTAGGTGTAGTTATAGTTGTAGTCGTAGTTGTAGGTGTAGCTGTAGTCGTAGTAGTAGTAGTAGTAGCAGTAGTAGTAGTAATAATAACAGTAAGGGTCGTAGTAGTCGCGTAGTAGTAGTAGTAGTAGTAGTAGTAGTAGTCGTAGTAGTAGTACTAGTAGTAGTAGTAGTAGTAGTAGTAGTACTAGTAGTAGTAGTAGTAGTAGTAGTAGTAGTAGTAGTAGTACTAGTAGTAATAACAGTAGTAATATTAGTAATAGTAGTAGTAGTAGTAGTAGTAGTAGTAGTAGTAGTAGTAGTAGTAGTAGTAGTAGTAGTAGTAGTAGTAGTAGTAGTAGTAGTAGTAGTAGTAGTAGTAGTAGTAGTAGTAGTAGTAGTAGTAGTAGGTAGTAGTAGTAGTAGTAGTAGTAGTAGTAAGTCGTAGTAGTAGTAAACAAGAGTAGTCGAAGTAGGAGTAGGAGTAGGAGTAGAAGTAGTAGTGGTAGTAGAAGTCGTATTAGTAGTGGTAGTAGTAGTGGTAATGGTAGAAGTAGTAGTAGTAGTAGTAGTAGTAGTAGTAGTAGTAGTAGTAGTCGTAGTAGTAGTAGTAGTAGTAGTAGTAGTAGTAGTAGTAGTAGTAGTAGTAGTAGTAGTAGTAGTAGTAGTAGTAGTAGTAGTAGTAGTAGTAGTAGTAGTAGTAGTAGTAGTAGTAGTAGTAGTAGTAGTAGTAGTAGTAGTAGTAGTAGTAGTAGTAGTAGTAGTAGTAGTAGTAGTAGTAGTAGTAGTCGTATGCATATAGCTGAGCGCTACGCGCTGAATATATCTGGGCGCTACGCGCATAGACACGCTATGCGATGCACGCCTGGAAAACAACAACAAGCGCTACGCGTTGCACGAACCCTTTGGAGGGTGTCTTAGGGAAAGCCCCAACATGCCCCCAAGAGGCCCCCACGAGGCGCTTGCGGCAAGACGCGTAAACAAACACATCCGGGGTGGGGCGCTGTTTTCGGATCGCACGTGAAATACGCATGCGTCTGCGCAAGACATGTCTGTATCTATATATATATATATATATGCTTGACTATGCGCTTGTGTGCCCACATATATATATGTACACACGCAAGAATGGGTGTGTGCACGCGTGTATGTACAACTGTACATATGAATGCACGGTTGTATGTGTACGTATGTAATGATAAGCACGTGCGCGACAGATACATAATTACGCGCGTTCACGTGCACACAAAAACATGTTTACACATATCATGCAGCTACACAACGTTCCAGCTTCATCCCGTTGCGCATACATACGTATGACATGCGTACAGACAAACACAATGTACATACATGACTCATGCGTGCGTTCGTCGCACAACGCGTACACACATACACATGTATACACATTACGTGTGTCGTTTGTGTCAGACATACTCGATGTACGTATGTATGTGCACCCCATGTGTATGGTATACGAATGATGTGCGTATACACTACACATGTCACGCGTGCAAATCGTTCACACGCACTCATGCAATGTATGCGGGTGATCATGCACAACGCACGTCTGCGTATTATGTATTCTGAATGCGAACCCCATGCATCATGTGCACGACACGTCCACACACATATTAACATGTCTGTACACATAGCATGTAATTTGATTGGTAATGCATGTCGTACACACATACATAAACGTATGTATGCAAACATGTGTATCGCAGTGACACGGACACCCCCACTGACAAATGTTCGTGTTCGTGTCGCGCGAGCGGGCGAAACGAGGCTGCGCAGGGCGGGCGAAAAACATGAACCTGCCGTTGCCAAAACGACAAGCCAGAGGCGGCCCTGTGGTGTCCCGATGGTGCTCCTTGGTGCCCCTTGTCGCAATGTCCCGCGTTGTCTCGTGGTGTCCTGTGGTGTCCCGTGGCGTGGGAGTGCTCCGTGCTATGCTATGCAATGTTATGTTGTGCAGTGCTATGATAGGTTGTCGTATGCGATACGATGCTGTGCTGCGCTATGCTATACTATGCGATGCAATGCTATGATATGTTAAGTATGCCACGCTATGCAATGTTTTGAGATGCTGCGTTGTGATATGGTATGTCATGACATGCAACTATATGGTATGAGGAGCAATGCTATGTGATGTTATGCTATGCGACGCGGTGCTATGCAATGTGTGATATGCGATGCTACATACAACCCCTCACCCAATCCTCCTCCGTAACCCAATAACCCCCACTAAAAGCCACAAAGCCGGGGGGGATGCCCAGAGGAGCCCAGAGCGGCCTCCGGCACCGTTTCCGGACGGATCCGCTGGATCCGCTGGATCCGCTGGATCCGGTGACGAATCCCAAACCGGCGCCCTCGCCTGAGACATCCTCACAAAACGGGCCCCGGGGGGGATGCCCAGAGGAGCCCAGAGCGGCCTCCGGCACCGTTTCCGGACGGATCCGCTGGATCCGCTGGATCCGGTGACGAATCCCAAACCGGCGCCCTCGCCTGAGACATCCTCACAAAACGGGCCCCGGGGGGGATGCCCAGAGGAGCCCAGAGCGGCCTCCGGCACCGTTTCCGGACGGATCCGCTGGATCCGCTGGATCCGGTGACGAATCCCAAACCGGCGCCCTCGCCTGAGACATCCTCACAAAACGGGCCCCGGGGGGGATGCCCAGAGGAGCCCAGAGCGGCCTCCGGCACCGTTTCCGGACGGATCCGCTGGATCCGCTGGATCCGGTGACGAATCCCAAACCGGCGCCCTCGCCTGAGACATCCTCACAAAACGGGCCCCGGGGGGGATGCCCAGAGGAGCCCAGAGCGGCCTCCGGCACCGTTTCCGGACGGATCCGCTGGATCCGCTGGATCCGGTGACGAATCCCAAACCGGCGCCCTCGCCTGAGACATCCTCACAAAACGGGCCCCGGGGGGGATGCCCAGAGGAGCCCAGAGCGGCCTCCGGCACCGTTTCCGGACGGATCCGCTGGATCCGCTGGATCCGCTGGATCCGGCCCAGAGGTCCTCAGGATCCACTTTCTGGATCCGGATGTAAAGTGGATCCAAGAGCTATGTTGGATCCAGAAAAGTGGATCCAGTCCAAAGTGGATCCACAAGCTATGTTAAATCCAGAAAAGTACACCCATCTCATTTTTCTAAGGTTTGATCGGGATAGTTACCGTCGCCCAGCGGGTTTCATCCTTATACATCGTTATCATTCGCTCGCCTCCTCATCTGAATACATCTTGATATGTGCATGCCCCTCTATCTTTATTTTGTTACCTGTCTCCATTCGTTCTTTCGCACCCCCATCTCTGCATCCTGATCCTGCCCCCTGCAAGCGCTTCACCGCCCCCCGTATCCGTCGTCGCCTTCCGCAGTCTCATCCTCGTTCGCACTGTTTCCAGTCCCTGTTTACTCCGCCCCGCCTTGCCCCATCATCGCCCTTCTGCCCCTAGGTAGCGTCGCCGCCCCGCCCCATCGACCGCCCCTGCCCCCTCCGAGTCGTCGCGCTCTCGCCGCCCCCCTCGCCGTTTGGCCGAGGGCGGCCGAGCGCCGCCCGAGCGCCGCGCGCGCCCCGCGCGGGGGCGCCATCGGGCCTCGAGGAGGCTGAGGAGGCCGAGGAGGCCAGGACGAGGAGGAGAGGAGGAGGCCCAGGAGGCCGAGGAGGAGCCCAAGAGGCCCAGGAGGCCGAAGATGCGAGGCGGCATCTGACGAAAACGATGGTCCGCGGTGGCCAGAGTCGGCCAGCTGTGGAGCTCGGGGAGGCGTCACATGCGCAGTTCGCGGCGTGTTTCAAGAAACACATCAAGAGCTCCGAGACCGTGTGCCCCGACACGGACACGTGGGGGGGGGCGAACCGATTCGATCGAGGGGGTGGGATGAGGAAGGGATGGGGATGGGATCGGGGTCGATTGGAGTGTGGATTGCAGGTGGAAGATGTGCGGAAGAACGAGGGAGGCGTTGGAGGATGTGGCTGGGTGGGCGCCCTCGGTCCACCGTGACCGAATATGCAATTTCTACGCAATTTCTACGCGCATAAATGGCGCATAAATTGCGTAGAAGTTGTACCTTCGGCGACGCGCCCGCCAGGACGGCAGCACCAGTGATGACGTGGTCGAGCACGTTGGCCTGCTGAAGGCCCTGAGGGAGATCCTCGCGCCGCGCGACACGCTCAACCAGGGGCAGTTGCGGGCGCGCCTTCAGGCCCACGCGGCCACGAAGGAGGCGTCGTGGCAGCTGGACGACACGGCCGAGAGTTGGGCCGAGCAGACGGCGACGAAGATACCGCGGGGCTGTCGCCACCACCGCCCGACCCCATATAACATAGAACGGCGGGGGGATGGGGGGCAGGTAAGATGGGGCGGTGATAGGGGAGTGGCGAGGGGGGCGTATATAGGCAGAGAGAGATGGAGAGGGAGAGGAGAGAGAGAGAGAGAGAGAGAGAGAGAGAGAGAGAGAGAGATAGAGAGAGAGCGAGAAATACACCATATATATAGAGAGAGAGAGAAAAAAAAAAAAAGCGTGAGAGAGAACGAGAGAGGGGGGCAAGATGGCATTGCATCGGGCCCCCCATGGTGAGGAGGCGTTGGATCAGGGCGATGCTGCGCGTGGTGAGCCAGGCTGCCATCAAAGCGAGGACACAGTTTTGCTTTGCCGTGCGGGCGAGGAGGGATAGCAGGACGAGGGGTGTCATGACGATGATCCCGCATGATAATGAGGGATATCAGGATGAGGAGGGATGGGTGACAGCAGGATGCGGCATGTCAGGATGAGGGATAGCAGGGTGAGGAGGGATAGCAGGATGAACGATAGCACGATGCGCGCCCCTCCCCACCGCCCCGTTCCCAGGGACCGCGCGCCGTACGACTGGCTGGCGGACCACTTCCCAGAGGTGGTCAAGGACAGCGCCGCAGGGGCAACGGGTCGCGACGCGCGATAGTGCAGAGCTTTCGGGGGCGGAGCAGAATAACACACTTCGTGACATTGCAGAATGGTGCGTCGTGATCTCTACGCAATTTCTACGCGTAGAAATTGCGTAGAAGTTCAGTCGTCGGTCGGCTGTGTCGATCGGTCTCGCGTCGCCGCCACCCCCCGCCACAGCGCCCGCCAGGAGGCGAAAGCAAAGGCTGGCGCCGCTCATGACGAGTGGGAGTACCACTGGGACGTCGGATCACTGGCGGGGAGGGGTGCATGTGTAGAGCGATGTTGTCGGTATCGGGCGAGGGGGTGACAATACGTGGAGAGTCGGTTGGCATGAGGGCAAATGCCACAACCGCGTAGGGTATCGCAGTGGTGAGCACGCCGCCGCCCTCGCCATCGCGCCGCCCGCCCCACTCCGCCCAATCACTATCCAACCCCGACAGCATCGCCTCTGTTGCTGCTGCCGCTGAGCCCGCCCTCCTCCCACGTCCCCCCTCCCCCATTACCGCGGGGGGGTGCGAGGCGGCTTACCGCGTCAGGGGCCCGCCGAAGAAGAAGACTGCGCCAGAGTACGGCACGCCGACGAACGCCGACAATGGTGGCAAGAGCGACGAGATCGAGTTTCAGTGGCCTGACAAGGCCACGTGGCGCGTGCCAGGCTTCACGGTGGAGACTTACCGCGAGCAGGTCAAAGCCAAGAAGGGCGGCGCTGGCAGCGGCGACCTATGGCAGAGCAGTACCAAATATGGCCTGCTGTCGGTGTCAAAATATTCGAGGGCGCCCGTGGAGGCTGGCGCTTTGAGGAGGTGGTTTTGCGCCGTGTGGATCAAGCGTGAGGGCCAGGAGAGAAAGTCCATGGTCGGTGAGCTGGCCATTAAGGAACACTACGAGCGCCCAGACGAGAAAGTGATCGAGCTGGCGAAGAAATACGCCAAGGATTCCGACAAGGAAGCGTTCGAGCTCAGCAAGCAGGAGTACATTAAGAGCCAGGGAGGCGAGAGTGGCATCGCGCTGAAGAGGCCTGCGGCGGCGCGGAAAAGGCCAGCTGTCGCGACGACCGATGGCGCAGCTGAGGACGAGGATCAGGGCGGGCGCGAGGCCGCTGCGGAGGCAGAGAAGAGTGACGCTGATGAGGAAGACGAGGATGAGGACGAGGAAGATAAGGAGGACGGTTGCGCAGCCTCACCCGATGATGATGATGACGACGACCAAGCCTGCCACAAATCCGCATCGAGTGATAGCGAAGTGCCAGGGGCCGAAGCGATGAAAGATGACGAGGCCCAGCCGAAAGCGAAAGGGAAAGCGAAGGCGAAAGGTAAAGGGAAAGCGAAGCCGTCGGCGAAAGGTAAAGCGAAAGCGAAGCCTGAGAAGCCTGAGAAGCCTGAGAAGTCAGAACCACCTTCGAGTACGCAGCCAAGCGGCGGTGAAGGCAAAGCGGAGAAGGCGGGCAATGCTGCAGAAGAAAAGAAAAAGGGTAAGAAGGAGAAGAATGATACGAAGGAAACTAAGGAGAAGAAGGAGAACAAGGATAAGAAGGATAAAGGGCCGAAAACTGCGGAGCCGAGTAAGGGTTCGAAGCCGAGCAAGGGTTCGAAGAGGGCCGCCAGCTCCAGCCCAGAGATGGGCAGGCGCGAGAGGAAGACGGCGCCGAGCAGCGATGCCAGTTCGGACGGGCTCGACATGGGCATCGGGCTCGGGTAGCTCGCGAGGGAGGCTGGGGCCAGCCTGAGGATGAGCGGCCAGAGGCGAGGAGGACAGAAGGCCAGAGGCGAGGAGAAGAGGAGACCAGAGGCGAGGAGGAGAAGAGGCCTGAGGCGTGAGGCGAGGGCGAGCCCTCGACGTTCCATAGAGGATGCTCAGGGACGCAGGCGAGCGTAAGTAACTCGCTGCCTGCATCGGCTGAGCAAAGAAACGTGCGTGCGTGCACCTCCCCCCAGTCTTCTTTTCTTGCATGTTTGTTGCCATGATGCGGGGTCAGAGTGAGCGCGGGATCATGATGAGCAGAATGGTCGTATGAAGAGCAGGTGTATCAGTAGGGGCGGGGTGCGAAGCAGGGGAAAATGATGAGGGGAAGGGGGGGTGAGGAGCAACCGACGGAGGGAGAGAGAGAGAGAGAGAGAGAGAGAGAGAGAGAGCGAACAAACCTATTTTGACTGGTAGTGCAGTTCGACGATCAGCAGAAGCAGGAGCAGCAGCAGCGGCAGGAGTTTCCGATCGAAGATCGAGCAGCAGCAGCAACATGATCATGAGCAGGAGGAGCAGGAGGCGCAGGGGGGGGGGGGGCAGGAGGGGCAGGGACAAGGAGGTTGAACGCGGGCTCGGAGCAGTTCAGGGGAGGGGGGAGCGAGGGTCGACCGCTCAGCCGACGAGCCCCAGGTGGGCCCCCAGGTGCCCGCGCGGCGGGGCCGCATGGTAAAGGCTGATCGCCCTGCACCAAAGTTTCGCGACATCCGCGCGTACATCCGCATGGCGCCGATGAAGGCGGTGCCCCGCGTTGCTTCGCCCGCCCGCCGCTCGGGGGAGGTGTCGGGCAGCCGACAGGGAGGGAGGGGCAGGAGGGGGGAGGGATCGGAGGGAGGGAGGGGCAGCTGGGAGGGAGGGGCTCGGGGGGTTCCGACAGCCGCTCGAGAGCGAGACCGCGGAGGGAGGGGCAGGATGCGCAGCTTCTGGGGCAGGGCTTGTGGGCGTTTGGGGAGAGGCGGGGGGGAAGGGAGCGCGGGTCCGCCAGGCGCTGCTCACGCCGCCGAGGCGCCGCCGTGGAACCAAGACGTCCAGCCCAGGAAGCTCGACAGCTAGCAGCCCCACCTCCAGTGAGCACCGCCGCCCAGCCCCTGGGAACTCACCAGGCGCAGCATGGGTGCAGGCAGGGTTCGACGAGATGTTTGATCAGGACGGCCTCGGGGGAGGCCCAGTCGGTCAGCCCAGTGAGGCGAGGGCAATTGAGGCACAGGAGGCACAGGAGGCACAGGAGGCAAAGGCGGCAGGGGAGGCTAAGAAGGCAGAGGAGGCAGAGGTGGCAAAGAAGGCAATGGAGGATAAGGGGGCGATCGACGTCAGCTACGAGCGTCCATCAACCGCCATGGACCCAGACTCCGATGACGAGCCCTTGGCGCAGATGACTGCCGAGGCCCGCGTCGCTTTGTCCATGCATCTTCCCCTAACTCCAACCCCCGTCCAAGCCCAAAATATCTCGCCTGCGATCCTCTCCTGCACTCTCATCCCCTAGCGTTGTTATCTATGCGACACATCCCCGTGCGGAAGGCGAAATCGATGAGCATGCAGTCGCTGAGGGAGGAGCAGGACAGGGTACTGCAAGATATACAGAAGGATAAGGACAGGCAGGGACAACCAAAACCGCGGGGACGGGGCTAGCACTGAGTGGTGGAGGGACGGCTCGGCTGGAATAGTATGAGAACAATGGAACCTAACCTATACACACTTTTCTACGCAATTTCTACGCGTAGAAATTGCGTAGAAGTTGTGATGATACGTCGTATGCACGCGTAGTGTTTAGTAAGCAGGTTGCAGTGCATATGAGAGGTTGGTGTGAGCAGCTGGGAGCATGCGTCGCGCATTCGCGTGTTTCGCGCATTCTCATTCGCGCATTCGCATTCGCATTTCCCCAGGACGAGACGAGGCGCTCGAGCCCTCAGCCAGCGAGCCCGCCGTGGAGCGATACGGCGTGTGTCGCTGAAGAGGGGCTTCCCGCACCAACCTCGGTAGCCTCGTCATCGGTGTCAGCGCCCATCGGGGGGCACCACTCGACGGGCATCATCGCTAACCAGCGCGAGCCGATCGGGAAGGCCACCCCGCTGTTCTCGAACCCCCATCCCGAGAGCAAGGAGGAACTCATCCAGGCCGTCGACACTGAGATTGGGGCCACCAATGACGAGCTGCAGGGCCATCCCAACCCAGACGAGCGCACCATGGAACATATGAACGTAAGGCTGAGCCAATTCTTCCAAGCAGGGCTCGTGCAGAAATTGACGGCGTTGAAGAAGGCCGACCCGAACTTCGTCGACGACGACGTCCAGCATTCGAACGACTTGGATGGCCTCAGCGAGAAGGACAAGCTGGAGAAGGCTTTCTACGAGGAGATGGAGAAGAAGAACTACATGTTCAGCACAGAGACCAAGGCAGGGAACGCCGCGTCGGGGCGTTGGAGGCGCGCCCTGGACGCGTCGGAAGAGCTGAGGAAGGATTACGCGAAGGAGAAGGGCTGGATGAACCAGCGAAGGTTCAGGAAAGAGTGGCTGCAGGGCAAGCACAAGGAATGGAAGGAGACCGTGAAGCACCTCCTCGCGGAATCGAACGAGAAAGAGGACAAGAAGAAGGGAGAGTACGTCACGCTGATGAGGCTGGCGTGGCTGGAAGGTGGCGGTACCTCTGGCCTCCGCCTGGCGCTGAAGCACGCGTCGAACGCGATGCTGCTCGGTGGGATCTGGACCCGCTGGGACGACATGGCAGAGACTGTGGAGTACCTGCACGTCCGCCATCAGCTCATCGAGTCCTTCAAGAAGCAGTGGATTAAACACAAGGAGTGGGTGTGCCCAAGTGCGGCGACCGTCGAGGAGGCAGACGCTCGCGCGGCGCGGGCTGCGGGGGGCGGCGGCGACGCGGCAAGGGAGGAGCCTGCCAAGGGCGAGACGGACGAGAAGAAGGATAAGAAAGATAAACACGACAAGTCTGATAAAAAGGAACAGACTGAGAAAAAGTACAAGGAAAAGAAGGAGAAAAAAGAGACGGAGGCCCCTGCGGAGGAGGGTAGGAAGCGCAAGAAGGTTGAGGAGGAGGTGACGACAGATGGAAAGAAAGAGAAAAAAGATAAAAAAGAGAAGGGTGGCGATGCCAAGGATGATCCTCCGCCTGTGGCGCCCGACGCCAAGAAACAGAAGACTACGCCTGCGTTTGTGGCCAACTTCAAGAAGCTGAAGGACAACTATGATTGGTGTATGGCGCAGCACACCAAGCTCGACGGGCTCATCAAGCTCGATGCGGGATGGAAGGGCGTGGAGAGGATGCGCGAGAGCATGGACGCTGCCATGAAAGAGGCGACGCGGGGCGGGGTTGAGAGGTGAGAGAGGAGGTATGAGAGGTGCTGAGAGGAGGTATGCGAAGTATGAGAGGTGATGCAGTCACGGAGAGGTATGAGAGGTGATGCAGTCACGGAGGACGAGCGTGAATACGCTGGGAGGCGGGGAGGGGGTAATGCCGATCCCAATCCGTCAGGTGGCCGACAAGTGCCAGGAGCACAACCTCTCGTCGCTGATGACGATCGATGCCGCGAAGTACAAGAAGCAGGTTGGGGCTCTCCGATTTGCGATTGCACCTGTCTAGCAGCTCGCGTGTCCACTATTGATGTTCATGCTATGTATCGTTCATTGTTTGTTTTGTTGTGAGTAGAGTTTCGAGTGTCAGTGAGGCGACTTGCGATAGTCCGACTTTTCGACGATTCGGATGGCGACGAGGGACGTGGATAGTAGGGTTCACGGTGCGAGTTTAGCGCCACCGTTCCGACGTGAGCGCGACGCCAGGTGAGTTCCAAGACATACGACGCCGAGATCCAGCTGGCGAACGGCGCGCTGACCGCGAGCGTGAAGACCCTGTCGTCCGAGATTCGTATCCTGATGAACCAGAAGATGGCGAGGGATGATGAGCAGAGGAGGCTGCAGCAGGAGGAGCAGGCAACAAAGGACAAGGAGAGCGGCACCAGCGCGAAGAAAAAGAAAGATGCGAAGAAGGGGGGTAGGAAGAAGGCTGCCAAGCAGGAGTCTGACTCCGATTAGGCATCCATTGTGCTTTCGAGATTGCATGGGGGATGGGGCTTCGAAATAGGGGGCGATGTGAGGGAGAGGGGAGGGGGTCGACATGTCAGACTGCCCCATCCCTCATTCAATCCAGAAAGCTCGCTGGCCGCGTCGGCAAGCTTACAGGTAACGCGGCAGTTGCTTTATGGCACCCTCCCCTGCTAGCATAACGAAGGTCGAACTTGCCCTCGGTTGGAAAAATGATCCAGCTAGGACGTGGATCCAGCTAGAACGCGGATCCAACTAGGAAGTGGATCCAGCCAGAACTGTATCCAGCTTGAATGTGGATCCAGCCCGAACATGGATCCAGCCCTCTCCCCCCCTCCCTCCCCTCCTCCCCCCCCCCCTCCTCCTCCCCCCTCATCCCCCTCCATCCTCGCTCCTCCTCCTCCCTCCTCTTATCCAGCCGCGGCGGGAGCTCGACCCGCGCTCCAGCGATCGCGCGAGGGAATTGTTCCTGGGAGCCGCTCTGGACACGGGAATCATGTTTAGGCAGCGTGTCTGAGAGCGAAATTCAAAAAAAGAAACAAACAACGCAGAAATTTCTTGGAATTCTCAGAAATCCTGCAAAAGCCGGAGTCCGGGAGCCGGAACCTGCCGTATAAATTGCGTATATATGTCGTATATATTTGAACAACAATAACACCGTATATATGTTCGACAACCATATATATATATATATATATATATATGAAAAACTCACTTTTTGCTGCACAACATGCATCGTATAGAAGTCGTATATATTTCGTATATATGTCAAATAGATTTGCGGAGACCTGGCGGGACAGGATTGGAGGTCATCCCCGGGCGCGGGCGAGGTCGGCGCGCCAGTTTCGAGGGGGTCCCTGCCCCGCGGCGAGCGCCTGGAGCGCGATTCAACGGGCATGGCGAGATCTGGATCCAGATCTTCGTGCGGACCCATATCCATGGAACCAGGTTGCGTTCAGGACCCAGATTCCTGGATGCAGATCCCTGGGGTCAGATCATCTGATCAAGGTCTGGATCCATATCTGCGCACGGACCGTGCAGTTAGCATGAAAGCAGGGGGTGGGTGCCATGCATGGGTCGGCGGCGCTCGGCTGAAGGCCTGGGCCAGGGGAACTGCCCTTGCGCGTGTATATACACGCCCCCGTCTTAGGCGCGCACCTCTCCCCTACATGATCCACCACCCTTCTCGAGCGACCATAGCATTGAGAGGGGGCAGGACAGTGGTAGGAGGTGTTGTGAGGGGGGGCATGGGAGCTGTGCGACGGGCCGTCCACTGCCCGCAGTTGCATGCCTACACGTCTACAGCTACTCTTCTCCATCACTTTCTCCGCATGTGCTCGCCGCGCCGAGTGAAGGCGAGGCGGTAGTGGCGACGTGAGTTCTGGGCCCGCCGACTTCTGTCATCAAGTAGGCATGCGCTCATGGGCTTGCCATGGCGCCATGGCGCGAGCGCAATGCCGAGCAAGGCATGGCGAGGCACCGCCCGCTCGTAGGCTCGATGTGCCGCTCGTGGGCATGCGCGGCACTTTGAGAACTGTGCGTGAGTTGTCTGGGCAACGTGGCGTCTGATGTTGTGTGGTATGCATCGTGTATTATATCATGCAGCAGCGCAGTGCAATGTATCGCGCGCGTAGTCGGATTGGCCATCTCGAGTCAAGGCATTATGGCGAAGCCCAAAAGGAAGCACGTATATGTCTTCGGCAGGGATGCGGCGCGCAAGCGCGCGTCGGGTGCGATGGCATTCGACATCCTCTTGGAACTCTATGGTTCGTGCAAGAAATTATCGGCTAAAGATTTCTGCATATTGTGCTTTCACTTGAGCCGTTGTGACGTTGCGGGGGGGGCAGTGGCGCACGTTCGCGATGCCACCGAATAAACAGACGGGCAAATATAAGCAACGATTAGATAAACATTTGCCAGGCCCTGGGCCTCTGTATTCCGCCACGCTGCCCGCTACAGTCAGGAAGAAGGCCCACCTGAGGTCAAGGGACATTGTGTTCAGGCAAGTGTACCGAACCATCAGCGACGAGGTAAAGAGCTCTTCCAGTGTGCAAGCAGTTTTGGAGCAGGGACCATGTGATGATCCTGACAACGTGTTATCACTGCCATGCTACACAGAGCACCCGCTCGTTGAGTCGTGTGTGCGAGACACAGGTACGTGGCCACTACCGTTAGCTCTTTACGTGGACGGGGTTCGGTACACGCCCATTAGCGCTGGGCGGTCAGATTAGTGAGCTTCGCGATGCACGCTTGACGGGAAAAGGTGCGATATCATGACGAGATCAGACGGAGATGTGCATCGATGTATCTCGGGCGGGGTGCGGTAACTTAGTTGTTGGTGCGATGAGCGACTATCGTAATTTCTACGCAATTTCTACGCGTAGAAATTGCGTAGAAAAATAATTGTGCGTGCATGCTGTACCTCCGACATGGGGGGTGTCGGACAGCCTGCTGCAAGTGAGCATTGTCAACATGGTTACGTATAAGAGACACATGCTAGGGTTCATGCGCACCAACGAGTTGTGCAGCTGTGGGTGCGGTGGGTATTGTTCCATTCATGGCATCATGCAGGTCGCTAGATGGCAGCTCGAAGCGTTGTGCGACGGTCGCATTCCCCTCTTGAGGCACGACGGCTCACATTGGCCGCCCGAGCTGTATCCAGACGACGCGGGGGCGGATCTCGGCGTTAAATGCGTAGTTCTGTATGTCAAGGGGGGACTGGGCGGAGTTTTCCAAATCTTTGGGTTTGGCTGGGTGGGGGCAGGTCTGGCAACCGTGCCCCATATGCAGTGTTCAGAAGGTTTCGATGCATTCGATTTACCCTGGGTTTATGTTAGATGATGGCCTTCAGGCGCCCGACCGAAGCCACGACGACTATGAGATAGCTTGCGGTAAGTGCGAGAAGGTGCTAAACATACCCACTGTTGAAATGCGATCTGCCGTTTGGGCCGCGCTTCAAGCGCAAGAGAAAAAAGGGCTTATCGTGACCAGGGACATTCATGGACTTTTAGTGGGGGATCGGTTGGAGTGTTCACGGGAGCTCATGATACCCATGGAGTTTCATAAACAACCAGTCCCATTCAATGCAACCTTCTGGAGGGTTCGCAGAGATTGTTTCAATCGCCCTATCGATTCACTGTCCCATCGGTCCCCTATGTTCAATACTAGGCTGTGTACGTCACCTTCTCGATCGCTTGCCATTGACACGCTTCACACGGTCTACCTTGGCATCATGATGCGGTTGGTCGCTGCCATATTGATGAGGGTGTTGTGGTGCAATCCGTGGCAGACAAGGCTCGATAATCGGGTTAAGCGGCTGGAGGCAGATATGTTTGTGTTCTATGGCCAACAGGCTGTGCCGCACCAGACACGGGTAAACATGATAACTCCGAAAATGTTGCCAGCAGAAACTGGACCAGACCACCATGGTGGCATTCTGAAGCTGAAGGCGTCCGAGACGTATGTGCTTTTGAAGTTCGCAGTGTACGAACTCGAAAAGCATGCAAACTGCAACGTTTACAGGCACGGTGAGTTACTGGGTGCGGCCAGGGCGCTTGTGACGTGGGTGCAGACAATGCACAGGGCGCCAGCAAAGTTCAGCCGCGACCAGTACAATGCTTTTGTGGATGCTGCACAACGGACGTTGTTGCTCTCGGAGCGAGCGGAGGTTCACCCCACCCCGAAGTTCCACACCTTCGGCCACGTCACTGCCAGGACACATTTCTGAGCGGGGAAACAGCCACACCAAACGGAACCTATGTCAACGCAGTTTCGTTTCAGTTTTTTCTGATGGGGAATGGGGGGGGGGCAATATAGTGATACGTACGAAGCTTCGGAGCATGAAGCCATAATGCTCAAACCTCGCACCCAAGACAACACGCACGCACACATGCACGCTCGCACACACGCGCGCGAACATACACACACACGCACACAGTTCAAACAACAAATAACAAACACCCTCTCGCTCCCAAGGAGCTGGCGCTTGGGGAACCCGTCCGTATACGACACGTTTGTTGACGAGCATTTGAATTTGGCGCTTCGGACTTGCGCGGAGAGGAGCCACAGGAGCACACTAGAAGTATCCGTATACGGTTGCTTCGGGATCATGGGCTGCCTGAAAAAGAGTTCGCAGATATTCGCGTCCACGATAGACCCTAGATACGCCGACGGAGGAGAGGGTTCAGAGGCAGATGCTCAGCGAGGAGGCGCAGGAGACGAGTCGCCAGGAGCCCGCGGCCCCCCGCCAGCTTAGGGGTAGGTTTGAGGGCGGGGCGCGGAGCTGGGACGGTGCGTTCTGAGGGGGTCCAGGGGGCCACGGGACAACAGTGGGGAGGGGCGAAGGTGAGATCGGGTTGCAGGTTCGCTCCCTGGCCGCGCCGCGTCAGGAGACGCTGACGGTGATACTGGTGACGGCGGGGACGGAGATGGAGGCGGGGGGGGAGGCGACGGAGCGCCGCCTGCTCGCCGAGGCACGGGCGCGAAGCGGAGGTGCGGAGGGTCGACGAGCGGCAGCCGTAAGCAGCGGAGGCGCGACTAGGCGCCACGGCAGGACGGATTGCGAGAGTTTGCCCGTGGGCCCCAGCGATCAAAAACATATTGGTGTAGGGGGGGTAGCAAGTGGAGGGGGTGGGTCTGATTGGCGGGCGCCTCCCTCGGGGGCCCCTGGCGAATCTCGCGCGCAGCCCTTTTTGCATTGGGCGCGTGGGTTCGTTCGGGCGCAGGGGCGGCGAGCGGACGGAGCGGCCATGGCGTCGCAAGAGGGGTGCCCACCTTCTCCTCCGTGCCCCGCCGTCCGCGCTCCTCCAGCGCGCCGAAGCGGCGAGCCGTCGGCGATGTCTGCGACGGCGGCGGTCGGTTGCGACGGCGGCGACGAGAAGGAATGGGGGAGGTGGAGAAGAGAGGGGGGCTGGAAGGAAGGCGGGGTGACTGCGACGGCGGCGGCGACGGCGACGAGCGGTGCAGCCAGATGCAGTACGGTTGTGGACAGTGAGTCCGAGATCGATATCACTCACGGCGTAGTCTTACCGCTCAAATTGAAAGTGAGATTCAAGACGCCGCGAGGGGGCTGGAACCACTGGGGCGCGACGTCTACGAGGGGGGTTTGTCTCGTCCCCCGATGGCAGTTGGGATGAGGAGTCCGATAACGAGGAGGGAGGCGGAACGGAAGGGCGAGGGGGGCGATACGGGATGACGGGATTCAGCCCAGGCCGAAGAAAAGGCATGACATCGTGGAGTACGAGATCTACGACGGGTGCCACATGATGAGGAGGACGCCTAAGGGGGGGCAGATCAGCAATATGGGAATGAGGATGATGCGAGCATCGATGATGGCGGTTGGATCCTGGCTTGTCGATGCGTGGGGATACGTGCGTGCAGATATGGTAAAAGCAAACAGTGGGGCAGATAGAGGATGACTCGTGCATGCGCCGAGGTGGATCGGCACATAGTTGCACAGCTCGGGTGATATATGTACATGCGGATGCGCATGCATGTATACGCACGCGTGTTTGCAGGGCATCAGGGTGGTGGGGACGGGGGGGGGGGGGGGGGACGGCTGCCGCCGCCGATAGAGACCGCTTTCGCAACCGAAGGAGCAGCATGAAGCTCACGCCCCAGAAGTGGGCGATGAAGCAGGAGAAGCTGAAACGCAAGAGGTTCGGTATTCCCGCCAACAGACACTTGGTCGGAGACGCGTACGATATAGCCACGACCGATGCCGATTCACAGGTGAGAGCTCGCAATAGGGGGTAGGCGAATCCTGGGCAACATCGCCGTCGCAACTTCCATGTCGCCACTTTCGCGCGCTGCAGTGGCGTGATCGCCTCACCGTGCCTGGTCGGGCGTGTTGTCTGGAGTCGGTTGCCCTCGTCTGAAGCGTAATCTTAGGCCGTTGCAGTGGGGGAGGTGCGCAGCGTGCGAGGCGATGAAGCGATGCGGCGAGCCTGCTAATTACATTTGCGTGGTGTGCATGACGCGCCTGGCTCACATGTATGCGCCAGCGCGCGGGGAAGACCCCAGCGTCAGCAGCGACTCCGACTAAGGAAAGGGAGGAGCGAGAAACCATCATATCTCTCATGCATCTCTCTGCGTCTCACCTGCTGCCCGCGCGCGTCGACGTCGGTCGCGCGGAGGTCGGGGCGACGCATGTGCGGTGGATGGGCGGGGCGCGAGCAGTGACGCAGGGGGCAGTATGCATGGGCGATGGGGGATATGTTGCATTGTGAGCGTTGGAGGACGGTTTGGGTCTCTATGCAGTTTATGCGCGTAGATATTGCATATACTTTATGTTCCGCTGGTGGTCGTCATCCTCAGCGTCGTCACCGCCATCGCCGTCGTCGTCATTGGTCCCATCCCTCCTTTAGCTTGCGCTGCTCCCGCCGTAGCCTCGAGCAGGTGCGCCGCCCCCTTCCGTGGCGCTGCGCTCGGGGCGATGTCGCGAGAGGCCTCGCGCGCGCGAGAGGCCTCGCGCTCGCGAAGCACTGAGAGGAGGCGAGTGAGGGCCGAGCTCATCGCCCAGGAGGCGGCCAGGCTGAAGCCATCGGAATTCGCCCACAATATTGATGCAGCCAAACGCTGGATCAGACGCGTCCAAGCGGGGGGCGGAACTCTGCCGACGTCGACGGCGGAGGCCGATCCAACGGCAAAGGAGGCACACGCAGAGGAGGCAGAGGCTGTCGAGGAGAGTGCACGGCACTTGCGCGACCCGATCGAAGATCTCAATGCAGTGCAGCGCGAGAAGGCGCGACTCTTCGCCAGGGTCAGCGTCAATGACAGGACATTCTCTGCGCCAGATCTCCGCAGGTGGACGAGCGATGGCAGGATATCGTGGATGCCAGCTGCTGACGTCGAGTTCACAGCCAGCTGCATAGCCAAGAGGAATGCGATCGAGGAGTTGTGCTACGCATCCGCAGGCGTCGTTCACGCGCAGGTTAAGGCCGAGCGTGAGTACAACGAGAGCGTCAAGCAGAGGTGCGGCCTCAAGGATGCATGTCGACGCATTTGTTTCACTTGCATCCCATCTCCATCGTTACTGCCACATCCGTTCATCGCTGCACTCCTGCTCGCCCCTCTTCGTCGTCGCCATCATTACCGACTGCGCGCATCGTGCGCTCGTCGCGGTTGCTCTACGTCACCAGTCGGTCCCATCGCTTCTCGCTCTACTCGTCAATCACTCCTGTGGTCGGCCATCTCAACTCCTACGCAATTTCTACGCAATTTCTACGCGTAGAAATTGCGTAGAAATTGCATCCACCCCCTTCCGTGCCCGCCCGCAGGAGCATGCGCCGAGGACGATGCAGCCGATTGAGTTCGCAGGCGCAGCGCGCTTCAACTTGACGCAGCATAAGATGCAGGAGTTGGCGGACGCAGATCATCAGGAGGGGCGTGCCAAAAAGCTGAAGGAGGAGGCCGCCAAGGAGGAGCCCGCCAAGGAGGAGGCCGCCAAGGAGGAGGCCGCCAAGAGGCCGAAAGAGGAGCCCACCAAGGAGGAGCCCGCCTGGAGGCCGAGGAAAGCCGCGGCGACAGTGTGCGGAGGAGCGCACCAGGAGGCCGCGCGAAAGCGCGAAGAGACGGCCCAGGGCGACGGCAAAGACAGCGCACGGCCGCACAGGCAAGTACGAACGCCGCCTCGTAAGGCTCCAGATCCGCCCGCAGCAAAGAAGAGGCCAGGGCGGAAGGCGGCTGCCGCGGAGTGGTCGCAGTGGGACGGTACGTGGTACCGTTCAAGCTGGTGGGACAGCGACGACGACTGGGGCTGGTGGACAGCCCCGAAGAAAGAGTGAGGCCGAGCCGCCAACCAGAGGAGGAGGAGGAGGAGGAGGAAGAAGAGCAGGCGGCGAGGCCACAGCGTAGGCGGCGTGAGCTGCGCGTGGCGAGGGGCGCGCTGGCCCCCCCCTCGCGCGCCTCCTGCGCGCTCGCGCGAACACTGCGGGGCACGCTGGCCCTGCCGCGACGTCGGCGAGGAAACGTATCAGTTTCCCGTCCTTCGTTCCTTTTTAGTGCTTTCTCTCCCTCTCTCTTTATATAGTTATATATATATATATATATATATAAAAATAAATATGTATATCTCTATATACACGCGCATCCAATCCCTCTATCTCTCTATCCGTCTCCCTACCGCTTCGTCCCTCTCCGTCTCCATCCAATTCGTGTATGTAGGTCCGTGGCTGTTCTCACGCACCGCATCCAAATGTTTCGGTATGTTGCTCGTTTGGCATTGCCCCCCTCGCCGCGCGCCCTGCGATCGACATCTGTGCCCGAACGGACGTTCCCTCACCCCCTCCTCCCCTTCCCCTCTTCCCCTCTCTCCCCTGTCCTCTCCTCGCCTCGCGCTCCTCCTCCTCCTCCTCCTCCTCCTCCTCCTCCTCCCCCTTCTCCTCCTCTTCCTTTTTTCGTCATGTTCGAGTGTGATTTCGGTCGCACGGTAAATTTCGATAACGAGGGTGTTCGCTGCGTGCTCAAGGCATTCAGCATGCAGGAGAGGAAGGGGTATCGTAGTAGTGCCCACGCGAGTGACGCGCTCGAGCAAACAAGACTGGGGGTCACCGCGCGCGGGGCGTTGGAGGAGGGGGCGACGGAGGGGGAGGGCGACGGTGAAGGGCACCGATCCTGAGTAGAACTTGAGGAAGTATCGAGCGGAAATGCCGATGTCGACCGCAGGGCGCGCGACCAGGTCGGAGGGGTAGGTCCTCGGTTGGAGGAGTCGGCTGAGCGCCGCGCCAGCTGAGCCATCTGCGCAGCCGCAGCCGCACCGCGCGCGCACTCGTGATATAGAAAAGCTGGGCGGGCAATCGCAGTTTTAATCCCCCGCTAAGGGAGATATACTCCGTGGTTTATTTCGCCGCTGGGCTGCCACGCTAAGACGCATTTGCCTAAACCTGGATTGAAAAAAAAAACGAAACTGACTAGAATTGGATACTACAGCATGTACATGTAAGGGAAAGCAATAAAACATGCAAAAGCAATAAAGTTAAAACATTGATCAGTGGATCCACTTTTTAAAGTGGATCCGTCAATGCATGAAAAAACAACAAAAGTGCTATTGGATCCAGAAAGTGGATCCTGAGGACCTCTGGGGGTGACGAATCCCAAACCGGCGCCCTCGCCTGAGACATCCTCACAAAACGGGCCCCGGGGGGGATGCCCAGAGGAGCCCAGAGCGGCCTCCGGCACCGTTTCCGGACGGATCCGCTGGATCCGCTGGATCCGCTGGATCCGGTGACGAATCCCAAACCGGCGCCCTCGCCTGAGACATCCTCACAAAACGGGCCCCGGGGGGGATGCCCAGAGGAGCCCAGAGCGGCCTCCGGCACCGTTTCCGGACGGATCCGCTGGATCCGCTGGATCCGGTGACGAATCCCAAACCGGCGCCCTCGCCTGAGACATCCTCACAAAACGGGCCCCGGGGGGGATGCCCAGAGGAGCCCAGAGCGGCCTCCGGCACCGTTTCCGGACGGATCCGCTGGATCCGCTGGATCCGGTGACGAATCCCAAACCGGCGCCCTCGCCTGAGACATCCTCACAAAACGGGCCCCGGGGGGGATGCCCAGAGGAGCCCAGAGCGGCCTCCGGCACCGTTTCCGGACGGATCCGCTGGATCCGCTGGATCCGCTGGATCCGACGACGAATCCCAAACCGGCGCCCTCGCCTGAGACATCCTCACAAAACGGGCCCCGGGGGGGATGCCCAGAGGAGCCCAGAGCGGCCTCCGGCACCGTTTCCGGACGGATCCGCTGGATCCGCTGGATCCGGTGACGAATCCCAAACCGGCGCCCTCGCCTGAGACATCCTCACAAAACGGGCCCCGGGGGGGATGCCCAGAGGAGCCCAGAGCGGCCTCCGGCACCGTTTCCGGACGGACGACCTGACTGCATAACACGCCTGGATATGCCGACGGGGGCGAAGGAGGAGGAGGAGGAGGAGGAGGAGGAGGAGGAGGAGGAGGAGGAGGAGGAGGAGGAGGAGGAGGAGGGGGCAGGCGAGGGAGCCCCGGCCCTGGGGGAGGGGCCCTGAGGGAGCCCTGATGGGCTTCCGGCACCATGGAGAGGTCCTGTGGGGCGGCCGCCCCTTCTTCTCTCGGTCGTTTCCCTCTCGCCCAGAAGCGCGCGCCCCTTCTTCTATATATACAGAAACTCCCGATCAACCGCAGAGCGGCGGATGTTATAAATTTGAAACAAGGTAGGCATCGGATTCGCAGTAAAAAATAAGACCGGACACGGATCCAGCGAATCCGAAATCGGATCCGTACGGACGGAAATCGGATCCACCGAAACAAACACCAAAACCACATTTGGATCCGCGCGAGCCTCATGAGATCCGACGGCGGTTATCTCATACGGGTCTGCTCCAGACTTCACACCGTCGTTCCGGGCCCAAGAGGAAAAAACTTTCGTCCTGGGGATGAGCGTTTTGGCCTTCGGACTCGTTGGCTACCACATAGCCGACACACCACATCTCACACGCAATCCGTTGTTGGTTACCACACAGCCGACACCACATCTCACAGGCAATCCGTTGGGTGAGGAGACGCAGGGCCGAAACGCAGCGTTTTGGCCTTCGGACATGTTGCATACCACATAGCCGACACACCACATCTCACACGCAATCCGTCGTTGGTTAACACACAGCCGACACCACATCTCACAGGCAATCCGTTGGGTGAGGAGACGCAGGGCCGAAACGCACTTACGCAGGACGAAAGTTTTCCTCTTGAGGTGAAAACGGCCATGAAGAGTTCGCGAGACAACGTCGGCACCGCCGAACGGACGGCGACCAGACGAGCTGTTTGCAGCAACTGGGGTGGGGTGGGGGTGTATGTGCGTATTCATGTTGAATGGGGCCCGCTCGCGCGGGGAGTTGATGGGAGTGCGCGAGACGACGCATGGCCCATCGTGGAAAATTGATGACCGAACCCCCCTCCCCCATAGAATCTTAACACGGGCGGTTTGCGGGGTCCGCGGATCCGATTTCTTCCGGCTCCCTGGTTTAATTTAACAATATAAATTTAAAACAGGGTAGAAATCAAATCCGCCGTAAAAAATAGGACCGGACACGGATCCAGCGAATCCGAAATCGGATCCGTACGGACGGAAATCGGATCCACCGAAACAAACACCAAAACCACATTTGGATCCGCGCGAGCCTCATGAGATCCGACGGCGGTTATCTCATACGGGTCTGCTCCAGACTTCACACCGTCGTTCCGGGCCCAAGAGGAAAAACTTTCGTCCTGGGGATGAGCGTTTTGGCCTTCGGACTCGTTGGCTACCACATAGCCGACACACCACATCTCACACGCAATCCGTTGTTGGTTACCACACAGCCGACACCACATCTCACAGGCAATCCGTTGGGTGAGGAGACGCAGGGCCGAAACGCAGCGTTTTGGCCTTCGGACACGTTGCATACCACATAGCCGACACACCACATCTCACACGCAATCCGTCGATGGTTACCACACAGCCGACACCACATCTCACAGGCAATCCGTTGGGTGAGGAGACGCAGGGCCAAAACGCACTTACGCAGGACGACAGTTTTCCTCTTGAGGTGAAAACGGCCATGAGGAGTTCGCGAGACAACGTCGGCACCGCCGAACGGACGGCGACCAGACGAGCTGTTTGCAGCAACTGGGGGGGGGGTATGTGTGTATTCATGTTGAATGGGGCCCGCTCGCGCGGGGAGTTGATGGGAGTGCGCGAGACGACGCATGGCCCATCGTGGAAAATTGATGACCGAACCCCCCTCCCCCATAGAATCTTAACACGGGCGGTTTGCGGGGTCCGCGGATCCGATTTCTTCCGGCTCCCTGGTTTAATTTACTCATATAAATTTAAAACAGGGTAGAAATCGAATCCACCGTAAAAAATAAGACCGGACACGGATCCAGCGAATCCGAAATCGGATCCGTACGGACGGACATCGAATCCACCGAAACAAACACCAAAACCACATTTGGATCCGCGAGAGCCTCATGAGATCCGACGGCGTTTATCTCATACGGGTCTGCTCCAGACTTCACACCGTCGTTCCGGGCCCAAGAGGAAAAAACTTTCGTCCTGGGGATGAGCGTTTTGGCCTTCGGACTCGTTGGCTACCACATAGCCGACACACCACATCTCACACGCAATCCGTTGTTGGTTACCACACAGCCGACGCCACATCTCACAGGCAATCCGCTGGGTGAGGAGACGCAGGGCCGAAACGCAGCGTTTTGGCCTTCGGACATGTTGCATACCACATAGCCGACCCACCACATCTCACACGCAATCCGTCGTTGGTTACCACACAGCCGACACCACATCTCACAGGCAATCCGTTGGGTGAGGAGACGCAGGGCCGAAACGCACTTACGCAGGACGAAAGATTTTCCTCTTGAGGTGAAAACGGCCATGAGGAGTTCGCGAGACAACGTCGGCACCGCCGAACGGACGGCGACCAGACGAGCTGTTTGCAGCAACTGGGGGGGGGGGGGGTATGTGTGTATTCATGTTGAATGGGGCCCGCTCGCGCGGGGCGTTGATGGGAGTGCGCGAGACGACGCAGGGCCCATCGTGGAAAATTGATGACCGAACCCCCCTCCCCCATAGAATCTTAACACAGGCGGTTTGCGGGGTCCGCGGATCCGATTTCTTCCGGCTCCCTGGTTTAATTTAATAATATAAATTTTAAAACAGGGTAGACATCGGATCCGCCGTAAAAAATAAGACCGGACACGGATCCAGCGAATCCGAAATCGGATCCGTACGGACGGAAATCGGATCCACCGAAACAAACACCGAAACCACATTTGGATCCGCGCGAGCCTCATGAGATCCGACGGCGGTTATCTCATACGGGTCTGCTCCAGACTTCACACCGTCGTTCCGGGCCCAAGAGGAAAAAACTTTCGTCCTGGGGATGTAGGGAACCGAGCTCTATACACCAACGCTTGTTCCGGCCCTGCGCCGAAACTCTCACAAGACAGCGGATCCTGGCGTATATGGGGTCCTGGTGCATACATTCTTCGTTGTTTCCCTGGGGATACGGGGAACAAGTATACACCACACCACCCCGACGTCGTCCCCGACCCTCAAAAAGTCCTGGGATTGAAAGAGAGCCCGCCACCAGTAATGTATATGTTCCAGTTTCCGATAACGTGATATCGCGTTATCATATGCGTTGATGGCTACCACGTGTGAGGAGTCGTGGCGCACCCCGTGCGCAGCACCGCAGCCGATGGGCAGCTTCATGCCCCGCATCCAGGGACCCATTTTTGCTTGCTACGGGGCCCGGCAACAGGGTCAGGGGGGCCTCAATCGAGGAGGAGCCCCCAGATTTGGGACATCGGGCCGAAATCAAGATCTGAGAACATCGGATCGAACCATAGCGAGCCGCCGAGATCCCCCCCGCACCAAAAAAAATTATCCCGGCAAAGCAACCTAACATCGATATGTAGAAGCATATCTGAAAGCATTCCCCTTAAGATTCAGATGAAAATCCAGTTGTAGAATTCTGCTGTTCTCGCAGTCGTAGTCGCATTCGCGATGACAGTCGCAGCGGCAACGGCAGTCGCAGTCACAGCCTCAGCCTCAGCCTGCCTCAGCCTCAGCCTCAGCCTGCCTCAGCCTCAGCCTGCCTCAGCCTCAGCCTCAGCCTGCTTCAGCCTCAGCCTCAGTCTGCCTTCAGCCTCGGCCTCAGCCTCAGCCTGCCTCAGCCTCAGCCTGCATCAGCCTCAGCCTCAGCCTCAGCCTGCCTCAGCATCAGCCTGCCTCAGCCTCAGCCTCAGCCTGCCTCAGCCTCAGCCTCAGTCTGCTTCAGCCTCAGCCTCAGTCTGCCTTCAGCCTCGGCCTCAGCCTCAGCCTGCCTCAGCCTCAGCCTGCCTCGGCCGCAGCATCAGCCTGCCTCAGCATTCAAAATGTGGCCCAGGAATGGAGTTCTGGAACTAGAAGAACACGAAGTGGCCTACAGTTGGCTCCGGGCATTCAAAATGTTGCCCAGGAATGGAGTTCTGGGAACTCGAAGAGCACGAAGTGGCCTACAGTTGGCTCCGGGCATCCAAAATGTGGCCCGGGAATGGAGTTCTGGGAAATCGAAGAGCACGAAGTGGCCTACAGTTGGCTCCGGGCATCCAAAATGTGGCCCGGGAATGGAGTTCTGGGAACTCGAAGAGCACGAAGTGGCTTACAGTTGGCTCCGGGCACTCAAAATGTAGCCCGGGAATGGAGTTCTGGGAGGTCGAAGAGCACGAAGTGTGTGACTGTTTGCGAAAAACGAGGTTCCGCGGATCCCCCCGGAAATCCCCAACGGCTCCCCAACGGCTGCCCAGACCCCCCTGTGGAGTGATGTGCTGCTCTCTTTTTAGCAAATTAGAAACCTATCAGTCTTCGATGTTAGGTAAAAACCGCCCCGCCGGAAATCTGAGGCCCTTGCCGCGGAGCTGGCCTCCTCGGCGAGCCTTCGCTGCCGCTGGCCGCGTCGGGGGCCGCGCAGGGGGTCCAAACCAGGGCTAGGATCAGGATAAATCGCTCCAGAGCGTTCCGGAGCGCTCTCAGAGCGTTCCGGAACGCTCTGGAGCGGCCGCGGCGCCCAATACATCCTCCAAACCCGCCGATTCTCAGAGATTTCGAGTTATCCCGATCCGATTTTGTCCCGATCTTCGCGTCGTTTTAGGGGTCCTGGGGCTGGCGCTCGAGGGAGCTGCCGCAGCTCCCGGCTTCCTGCGCGGAGGCCGAGCGCGGCAAAGGGCCGGCAGGAACACATTATCCCGGCAAAGCAACCTAACATCGATGTGTAGGAGCATATCTGGAAGCATTCCCCTTGAGATTCGGATGAGAATCCAGTTGTAGAATTCTGCTGTTCTCGCAGTCGTAGTCGCATTCGCGATGACAGTCGCAGTGGCAACGGCAGTCGCAGTCACAGCCTCAGCTTCAGCCTGCCTCAGCCTCAGCCTCAGCCTGCCTCAGCCTCAGCCTTCCTCAGCCTCAGCCTCAGCCTGCTTCAGCCTCAGCCTCAGTCTGCCTTCAGCCTTGGCCTCAGCCTCAGCCTGCCTCAGCCTCAGCCTGCATCAGCCTCACCCTCAGCCTCAGCCTGCCTCAGCATCAGCCTGCCTCAGCCTCAGCCTCAGCCTGCCTCAGCCTCAGCCTCAGCCTGCTTCAGCCTCAGCCTCAGTCTGCTTTCAGCCTCCGCCTCAGCCTCAGCCTGCCGCAGCCTCAGCCTGCATCAGCCTCAGCCTTAGCCTCAGCCTGCCTCAGCCTCAGCCTGCATC
>CAUYUJ010002759.1:0-77500 GCA_963575745.1 Prorocentrum cordatum
CCAAACCTATTGCACTAAGACTACCCCTTTTCAGCTGGACCCCCTTGTGGGTCAACCAGAGACTCGAGTAAGCCGGAACTCGGGTTGCCGACTTCTCTTTGACGAGCGCGTCCTGGATTTTGACGGTTCCCTTTTCGTGGGATGTTCGCAGTGGGAGTCCGCGTCAGATTTCAGGTGGGGCCTCGTCGTTTTTATGATGGCCCCCGTCAGGCCAACCCGAGTCCTCCGTACCCGAGTCTTACGTCTCCCCGAATCAGAACCCCGCCGGGCTGCCGCCCTCTGACCTCTGCGCCTGCATAAATAAGACGCGAACGACGAACACATACTCCAGATTTCGTAATAAAGGGAGGGGGGTCTCGTTTCGGGGGGGGGTCTCTTCCAGGCTATCTTGGAGGGCCTGGGGGGTCTGGGGACGATGTTTTGGAGGGTTCTCCCACGGGGGAGGTCTGAAATGACCTGCCTTGGAGGGTCCAGACCCCCTCCCTTTTATTACGAAATCTGGAGTACTAGAGAACATGCAATTTCACCCCGATGCGCTGCAGAGTTTCAACGGCCCACGCGCAGGTCCGTCGAGGTAGGATCGAGGGCCACTCTCCCCTCCTCGGAAGTGCCGGCGGCCCTGCCGACGCCGCTGCACCCCTAATTAGGGCGGCCGGTCGTCGGCGCACGAATTCCTGCCGCGCTTCTGGGAGACAGTCCAGTACACCCTAGGCGATGCTTAAGAAAACTTACGTTTTTGGCCAGAGTCTCGATTGTTCTTAATGTTTCGATGTAAATCCTAAGATTTCAATCGAAATTCTGGGTTTTGATTCAAATTCTGAGACTCTGAGTTTCTTAACCCATGATTTCTTAAGCATTTCGCAGAGTGTAGGCCCACAGCCCACAGCTGGAAAGCAAGCGACGCCTGTAGCACACGCACACGCATCAGCGGCGACGTGTTCCAGCGGAGACATGCTCTGTAGCGTCATTGGCTCTCTCGCACGGGGGGGCCGTAAAGGAACGCTGCTGCTCGGCAGGATAACGTTGTTCACTCTGACGTTGCAGTCGGCTTGCGCGTCCTGTCAGCGTCGTGGTTGTTGCTTGGCGTCGGTAACAAGGTGCAAAGCAGACCCAGAAGGATGATCTTGCTGCTCAGGACAGTCTTATTCAATTCGGCCACGGCATCATACGAAGAGATTCTCCCTGCCGGCGATCACGCACGACGGCAGCGGTCCGTCCGCAAGATCACGCTGTCTGCAACCAGCGCCGCGTGCTGCCTGGCGCGCAACTTTCCGCACGTGCATACAGTGCAAACCCATGCCAAGACACACCCTGCTTGCCTCCAGGGTGTCCTTGGTTTCTTGAGTTTCGGTTTTGCTATGGAAAGCGTGACGTTCCCACACCAAGCATCAATGGAAACTCAATGGACGTCCTGGGATCCCAGAGTTGGGTTTCTCGTGGAAGGTTTCTTGTGGACTAGCCTCCACTGTACGGAGGCTCGGTGCCCAGCTGCACTGCGATTGGGCTGGCGACGCCGCGGCGCCTGGTGCCGCAGCGCGAGGCGAGAGGAGATGTTCGCATCGGGAGTTCCTGCGGTGCTGGCTTGGGACTTCGAGCCAGACTGGCTCCAGCCAAGCTGGTGACCCTGCGCGACAAGGAAGGGGAGGAGGCGCGGCCTAGGGGGCCAGGCCAGGAGGAGGGAGGAGTTGGAGATGGGAGGAGCACGGGGCGAGGTTTAGGTGGACGAGGACGAGGTTGAGGGGGTGAAGCATGACGAGGCGAAGGGAAAGTTGGACTGTCGCGGGCGCACCTTAGCTGGGGAGCTCTTGGAGCCGAATCCCCCCCCCCACCGCAGCGCTCGGAGCGGTCACCCAAGAGGGAGGCGGAAGTGAAGGCGGAAGACTCACCCGTTGTGCTGAGGCAAGGGGAGGAGGGAGGATCATGAGGCGGAAGTAGGGAGGAGGAGGCGGAAGGAGGGAGAGGGGAGCACGAGCGAGAGTTGCAGAAGGAGAGGGAGGCGCACGGAGGGAGGAGAGCACGAAGGGACGAGGGCGAGGACGAAGAAGGAGGGAGGACCGAGGAGGAGAAGGGCGGACCAGCGATGCACCAGCGCTGCGGCAGAGCACCCGTCCCGCCCCCCAAGAGTCTCCCCTCCTGGTCCTCGGGGGGCGCTGCCGAGGTGGGTGACACCTTGTTGTTCTGCAAGAAGTGCTGCCAGTACGCTTCCACGAAACCACTGGGCCTCGGCAAGGTTTGTCCCAGTGTTGGGATCTCTGGGTGGAAGCGCAATGAGGCAGCACAGCACAAGTTGCGCAATGGGAACGAGGATAGGATTATTGCTCATTGGCCCCTTTTGGGGACAGCTGCACGGAGCTGGCAAGGCTCCAGTTTCTCCCCGCTAGGTTTCGGGCCCGTTTCAAGCTGGCCCCAGTGGCCAGACCTTTGCTGGGTGGAGGAAACCTCTGCTCTGCGCGGGGCGCCTCCCCCCTGGAACGACGGGGGCCCCGCGGGCCTGCAGCTCGAGGGGGAGCCCTGGTTTCGAGAGCAGTTGGCCTTCCGCCCCTCGAGCTACAATTCTGTCGGGCGTGTCACCTACAGGGGAATGCTCGACGACAGAAAATACTCCAGACATACCCCCAAAAGGGCCAACCAATACCCAACAAATAGTCCCCAGACTATGTTTGGACTATGGTTTGATTATGTTTGGGGTACTGCTTATTTTTCGTCGAAGCTCTCCCTGTAAGGGGACAGGCCCGACTTAAAGCTACAAGGAACGGGGCCAAAGCTCAGGGATCCTGAAGTGCCGTGGGGACCCATGCCAAGGCACGCCCTGCTTGCCTCCAGGGTGCCCTGGGGGATCCTTGCGTTGGGGGGGTTTTGCGATGGAGAGCTCGGCGCTCCCACGCCGAGAACAAGTGGTCGTCCTGGGGTGTCAGGGTTGGGTGTTTGCTGGGGAAGGTTTCTTGTGGTCGGGCCCCCACTGTGGTGCTCAGCGAAAGCCCCAGCTGTGAAAAGGAACCGCCCTCCATCAGTGCAGCCGTCGTGCAGATCACAGCAACAAAGTCTGAAGCAAGAGCCCCCATTTGAGAAGGAGCCATCTTCGCATCGTTCGGACGTTTGTTGTTTCCCAACCCTTCTGAGTGTTGGGTCCTCGTTTCGAATTCGCAGCGACGCGCGTCTCCTTCCTTCCTTCCTTCCTTCCTCTTCACCCTCCTCTCTCCTCTCCTCGTCCTCTTCACTCCTCCTTCCACGTCCTCCTCATCCTCTTCTCCCCTCTTCCTGTCACCATCACCACCATCATCATCACCATC
This sequence comes from Prorocentrum cordatum, assembly GCA_963575745.1. Classification (NCBI taxonomy): domain Eukaryota; class Dinophyceae; order Prorocentrales; family Prorocentraceae; genus Prorocentrum; species Prorocentrum cordatum. The sequence goes on from CAUYUJ010002759.1 coordinate 3,291, forward strand.
ATCATCAGCAGCAGCATCATCATCATCGTCATCATCCTCACCACCGTCATCACCACCACCATCATCATCACCATCACCATCGCCACCACCATCATCATACTCATCACCGTTTCGGCGCACCCCTCACATGCTTCGTGGCCCCATAGGGAGCTCCAGCGAAGGCTCCTGTGGCTGAGTCCGCATGGTGACTCGGGTCCCTTCTGGCACACGCCTCACACGTTTCGTGGCCCCATAGAGAGCTCCCGCGAAGGGCCCAGTGGCTGCGTCCGCATGGTGACTCGGGTCCCATCAGGCGCACCCCTCACACGCTTCGTGGCCCCATAGGGAGCTCCACCGAAGGAACACAGACACCATGAATCGTCGACCCCCAGGAAAAGATGGCAAAATATAGGAACCGGGGGGGGTGACGATAACCTACGAAATCTTACAACATATTCTTTACGCTTCGCGTATCCCCACCAGCCCATCTCACAGCAGCAACTCTCGCGAAGCATGCCGACAGTCGTGTTTTTCAGGCGTGTGTCCGCTTGGCCCCGCATATCTCCCCTGTTCCTCCTTCCTCCCGCCTCCTTGTACATCCTCCTTGTGAGGGGAGCGGGAGAAGGACGAGGCGGAGGAGGAGGGAGAGAAAGCGCTCCTCGTGATTTGAGTCGTTTGGGGTTTTTCGTCCTGGTGTGAGTCGTTCGGGCCCTTCTTCCTGATGTGAGTCGTTCGGGCTTTTCGTGGTGTGAGTCGTTCGGGCTCTTCGTCCTGGTGTGAGTCGTTCGGGCTTCTCGTGGTGTGAGTTGTTCGGGCCCCTCATCCTGGTGTGAGTCGTTCGGGCCCCTCCTCATGGTGTGACTCGTTCGGGCTCCTCGTGGTGTGAGTCGTTCGGGGCCCGCGTCGTGGTGTGAGTCGTTCGGGCTCCTCGTGGTGTGAGTCGTTCGGGCGTCTCGTCCTGGTGTGAGTCGTCGGGGCCCCTCGTCCTGGTGTGAGTCGTTCGGGTTCCTCGTGGTGTGAGTCGTTCGGGCCTGTCGTCCTGGTGCGAGTCGGTCGTGCTTCTCGTGGGCCTCTTGGGGCCTCTTGGAGCCTAGTGGGGCTCTTGGGGGCCTCTTGGGGGCCTCTTGGGGGCCTCTTGGGGGCCTCTTGGGGCCTAGTGGGGCCTCTTGGCGGGGCCCCTTGTGGGGCCTGTCGGGGGCCTCCTCCCTTGGGGCCTCGTCGGGGCCTCTTGGGGGCCTCTTGAGGGCCTCTTGGGGGCCTCTTGGGGCCGCTTGGGGGCCTCTGGGGGGTCTCTTGGAGGCCTCTTGGGAGCCTCCTGGGGGCCTCTTGGGGCCATCTTGGGGCCTCTTGCGACCTCCTCAGAAGCGCAAATGGGAGCTGCCCCCTGAGAAGGACAAAATGAGCCCAAAACTTTAGTAAAATCAATGATTTTGCTATGAGGGGAGATGAGCGCGGCCCCCTCAGAAGGCCAAAATGGGGCCACAATCATCGTAAAATCAATGTTTTTTGCTTCAAAGACGGTCTGAGGCGCCAAACGGTCCCCCCGCCCTGGGGGCCAGAATCCTCGTGAGGGTCGTCGTTTTTTTGGCCCTCCCAGGAGTCGGAAAAAAAAACCCTTGATTGCACTCGGCCCGCCCTCTCCAGGCCCAGGGGGAGGGGGTAGGGGGAGGGGTAAACCCCTCCCCGAAGGGGAAGAAGAGGGGTAGGGGGTTGAGAACAGAGAGAGCTCTCTAAACCACTCACGCCCAAAGGGCTGGTGGGATTAGGAATCCCGGGGCTGTGTGTATTTATGTGTCTTCGTGGGCCCCTTCAATCGGCTCAACGACGCCCCATTAAAAGATGATCCCCAAGCCTCCCAGTAGCCTGGCGCGCCAGGCCGCGGAAGCCCCCGTGCCGTTCCTGGAGCGCCTCGCCTCCATCCCCGCGGCCGCCGCCACCCGCGCGCCCACGCAGCCAGCCGAGGCGAGCGCCTCCGCGTGCGGCGGTTGGTTCGGTCGCAACTCATGGGGGCCGCGTGTGCCCTCGCAAGTATGTCTTCCTCGTCGATTGGCGTCGGATCGCGCCCGAGAGTGGACAAGCTGGCGCCGTCCCAGCGACGGAGGGCGTCGACTCACGCCGATCCAGCCGTCTGTTTCGCGTCGATCGGCGCCGATTCGCAAGGAGTCGGCGAGATGGTATGGGAGGCTCCCGTGCGTTGCCACCGAGGGTTGGGAGGGTTGGCCGAGGCGTCCGCCGCTGGCCGCGCGGGGGTGGGGGGCGCTTCGGAGGCAGGGCGGGTCCCTCGCCGCGCGGCGGGGTCAACTCCGTGAGGCCTTTCAGATGGGGTCAGGCGGGGGCCTCTCTTCCTCCTCCTCTCTCTCCTCCTTCTCCTGCTCCTGCTCCTGCGCCTGCTCGTCCTCCTCTTCCTCCTTTTCCTCCTCCTCCTCTTCCTCCTCCTCCTCCGTCTCCTCATCCTCCTCCTCCTCCTCCCCCGTCTCCTTCTCCGCCTCCCTCCTCATCCTCCTCCGTGTCTTCTGGGCTTCCCAGATGGGGTCAGGGTAGATGGGGTCGGGGGATCGCGCTGCATCGCCGAGGCATCGGCGGTGCGGCCCGATGTGGAGCCCGATGTTCTCCACGCCGACTTCGCCGATGCACCGCCAACGTCGCCGAGGCATCGCCGACGCAGCGATGCGGAGCGATCCTCCAACTCCATCTACTCGGACCCCATCCAGGAGGCCTCTAGCTTAGAGGCAGCGCGGGTCCGTCGCCACGCGGTAGGGCCCATGCCGGTCCGACCCGAGTCAGGGGAGGAAGGAGACGGAGGACAGGATGCAGCACGACCGGCATTGGCGTGACGGGGAACGGAGAGCGGGGCCGGACCGAGAGCAGCTGTTGCCCATTTGGATCGGGATTTGTGGTCGGCGACGCAGCGACGAAAGGTCCGTCTGAGACGGAAGGTCGCCTGCCCAACAGCCGCCGCTGTCGGATTCGGACAGCATTTTGCTGTTGGGCACCGTACCCATGTCTTCGGTACCTTTGTCTTTCGGGCGCGCCAGAGGATGGGGGGGCGGTGGAAGGGTTGGAGGAGGGGGGCGGGCAGGGGGAAGGATGACGAGGAGCAGCATGCCCCTTTTCCTCCTCCTCCTCCTCCTCCTCCTCCTCCTCCTCCTCCTCTTCCTCCACTTTCCCTCCTCCTCCCTCCTCCTCTCCTCCTCCTCTCCTCCTTCCTTACTCATCCTGCCCTACTCACTGCCTCCTCCCCCTCCCCCTCCCCCTCCTCCTAAGCCTCCCTCCTCCTCCTCCTTCCTCCGCCTCCCTCCCGCCTCCTTGAAGTTCATCACATCTCATCTGACATCTCCCTTCCTTCGGCGTCCTCCTCCTCTTCATTTTCCATCTCCTCCTCTGTTTCTTCCGCCCCTCGTACTCATCTTCAGCAACATTGCGATTTAAGTACCACCCTATCCTCCCCCGCACGTCCCTCGGCTCTCCTCCGCTCTGCTCCCCCGCTCTCCTCCTCTCTGCCCCTCCTCCCAGGGTCCATCTTGGTCCGCTCGAGCCGATTCGATATTGACTCGGTATCGCTCGGACGTGTGCACTTTCTCTCGGCGGGGATTATTCAGGAGCATCCTGGATCATTCTGTGAGAGAAAAACCACGCACGAAGCAGAAAAAAACACAGGGAATGGACGTCCGAGCGATGGCCAGTTGATGCGGGCCAGCCGGATCCGATTCGATTCTGGTGTTCCGACGATCCGATGCGGCCCGAAGCTTGCATGGCCGGTCGGCACGACGATCCTGCTATTCCAACGACCCCATGCGGCCCGATGTCCGCACGATGCGGTTGTGCGCCGCAGCCGGTCCAATGCGTTTTGAGACATGTGCCGATGCAGATGGGTCCGACGCAGGCTCCAATTCGATCCGATTGCCGGCTCGGTGCTGACCGAGCGTGCGAACGGGGTGGGTCCTGAAGGGAACGGGGCTCGTCGTTTCGGCGGCGAGCCCGGGGGGGACAAGGAGAAGGCGCGGCCCTTCTCAGAAGGTTCGGACGTCCCCCAGTCTTTGAAAAATTTTCGAAGCCCTCCCCGACGACACAAAACGCTCCTCAGAAGGCTGGCGGGCTTCTGAGAAGCCTCGCCGCCTCTTCGTTCGGCCTTCAAGGGCCAGCAGCCTCGCCCTCGCTCAGCCTTCTCCTCCTCGTCCGCGCTTTCCTCGTCCTCGCTCGTCCTCCCAGTCCTCTGGGCCCTCCCCTCCTCGCTCCGGGTCCACGCAAACGGTGTCCGCCAGAGCGCCGGATCTTGCAAGATCTTGCAGGGCCAGGGCTGCATTGACCCGTCCTCCTCGTCCTCGCTCGGCGCTGAAGGGAAGGGGGTCAATGCAGACGGGGGTCGGCCAGAGCGCCGGATCTTGCGGGATCATGCAGAGCCAGGGCTGCATTCACCAGGGGCCCTCTCCTCGTGCCCGCTCGGAGCTGCAGGGACACAACCTTCTCTCGTGAGCCCTGCTTGCTCACGCCATGAGGAGGTCTTCGGGAGGGGGAGCGGCCCTCTTCGGGTTGGCCTCGGTTGTCCGGCTCTGCAGCCGGGGGATGCTCCGAGCTGCACGGATGAGGCCGACCTTCGTCAGGGCCTGGCCGGCTTCGAGTGCGAACGGATGGGGAGCCATGCAAGCGGGGGTCAGCCAGAGCGCTGGATCTTGAAGGATCCTGCAGAGCCAGGGCTGCATTGGCCCGGGCTTGCGCGCAGGATGCTGCAGGATTCGCCAGGATCTTGCAAGGCACGACTGGCCCTGGTTTGGACTGATCTGGTTCAGTAGATCCCCGAGTCGCCCTTCTGGCTTCATATGAGCCAGAAAGAGAAAACGATGTCGTCTGCGCCGACATTGGCGCGTAAGCTGGCCGCGAAAGGTCGCGCGTAAGCGCCCTCGTCTCCAATGTAGCGTGCCGCGCTGGCGGCCCGCGTGAGCAGCGGCGTAGAGTCGCCATTTCTTGTCATTGCTCCCATTTCTGCACCACTCGTGAAAGAACAGCTGGGGGCGTTCGACACTCATTCAGGGGCAGCGTACGGGGGAGGATAGGCACCAGGGGAATGCATCGGCCCCCAATCTTCCAGTCATCGCTGAGAGGGGCCCGATAGCCCACCCCCTCCCTGGAGCATGCGCATCCGCCATCGGGGGCCTATCGGCTATCTATCGGCGATGCATCGCCGACTCCAGGTCGATGTCCCCCCCCCCTACTCCGGATCCCTTGATAATCGACCCCCCTTACAAACGGGACACCCCCCTCTTGCGCGCCTTAATTTTCTGGACCCTCTCTCCGCAGGGAGCGCCTTGATGTTCCGGACCCTCCCCCCAAAGATAACAAACAATATTGCGAGCGCGATCGTCCATGACGGCAGCCACAACGGTGATCATGGTGGAAATAAAGTAGACGGCGTTGCGACCGTGGAGGTTGGACCACATTGTTGAGCAACGTGATGGGCATAAGGGCTATACATGCCACCCCGCAGCTTGTGCGAGGCGTGAAGATCCCCAAGGGACGATAACGGCCCGACTCCAACACAACAGGCCAGAAAGGGTTCTGGCGCGTGGAACAGCATGGGAAAACATCGACAATGTTGATGTGCATGATGATGATTACGATGATGTGGATGTTGATGATGATAATGATGCTGATGATGATGATGAAGATGATGGTGGTGGTGGTGACGATGATGCTGATCATTGATGATGCTGATGATGTAAATGCTGATGCTGATGATGATGAGACTGATGCTGATGCTGCTGATGATGAAATACAACCCTCAGGAGTTAGGGTGATGGTTGGATCTCTTGGGAGCGCCGCCGTTCGGTTCCGTAGGTGTGCGGCTCAAGCGGAATTTGCTGTTGCTTCGTTTCGCCCACACAGCGAAGGGCCTGGGGGGATGTTTTGAGCATCGACGGGGCTGCGTCGCCCCCAGGCCTCTGGCTCGCCCTCAGAGTTTTTCAGGTTACGAGCCAGAGAGGCCGCACACCTTTCACGTTCACAGCTGCCCTCATTGTGGGGCAGTGCTTCCGACATCGGTGACCCATCTCGTCGGGTCGGACGGTGGCCCGATCTTCGGGGTCGTGCGGCGACAGCTGTCGGACAGTGATGAAGGTACAGCGAATGGAGACGAGTACTTCGGAGCAGTCGAAGAATATCTAGCTTGGTGGTTGGGCGCTGAGCCGGAGCAGGGCGACAAGTTCGGCCTGCACGTGTGCGAGGACCTGCTCTCAGCTTGCGGGGACAGTCCACCGTGGCCCGACATGCAGGTCCTGCACGCGGCAGTCCTTCGCATGTTGATGACGTCGCAGGCGGACGACTACCACATGGAGATGTTGCAGGATAGCGAGGAGTGTTCGAGCTGTGGCTCGAGCTGCTCTCGCTCAGGCTGCTGCACCTGCGGTAGACAAGCCTGCTGCGGGAGAAGGAGGCCTCCTGCCTGCCCCGCGCGGTCGGCCCGTGGCGACCAGTGGAGAGTCCGCTTTCGTGAAGGTTGAACCAGACGGCGAGGACGTTGACGAGGCTTTTGAGGAGCTGGAGCGTGAGTTGCAGGCGCTGGAGGGCAGGGCCGAGACGTGCGACCCGGGGGCGAAGGACGGTTTCCGCTCGCGCCTGGGCGTGCTGGAGGCGCGGCTCGAGGACTCCAGGGAGCGCAGGCCCCCTGGGGCCGCGGTCGCCAGCGCCGCCGCTGAGCCGACCAACGCGGCTGCTGGCAGGAAGAAGCTGCAGCAGGGCGAGCTGATTCAGAGTCGTATCGCGGGTGCAGATCCGCGTCAGGCTGCGGAGGATTGGCTCAGCTGGACCTGCTGTTGCCTCCTCAGGCGGGGGGACGGTCTTGCGCGTGTTGGTGGACTGCTGTCGCAAGAAGGACCGAATGCCCCCCCGAGAGAGCGACGAAGAGCAGGTCATCGGAGACAAGCCCATCGCTGCTCGCCGCCTCGCATACAAGGGGATCACGCGGAAGAGTCCCTGCCCCCTCGCCGAGAAGGAGGTGGAGAGCATGGTTCAGTACCTTGACATCGACGAGGACGGGGATCCTGCACAGGCGCGGGCAGTGCCCTAGAAGTTCTCGTTGCGTTTCTCGCGGCCCTTTCGTGCGATCAGGGCGCTCGGCGAGGACATGTACAGGGTGCTGCGGACGCTGTATGAGTGGGCCGTCCTCATCATCAAAGGTACCCCCATGCCCTCCTTGGATTACATCGGTCGCATAAGCAGGGATGTGCAGAGGTCGATCCGTGCTGGTCGCCTGAAGACGGCGAAGTTGTTCGAGCTACCCCCTTCCGACAGCGGCGGCCGCCGCGTGTCATTTGCGGGCGAGGAGGTGGTCGTGGGCATAGACGCGGCGGAAGTGAAGATGGCGCAGCTGCTGGGCCGCTCGGGATCTCGCGGCTACGGCGTCTACCGGGATGGAGGCGCGGGCTCGCCTGCCCATCTTGATCGCCAGGGGCGCGGCGATAGCCCAGCCCCCAGAGCCTTGCCGACCACGGAATCCGGCGCGCCAGCAGACGCAGCGGCGCATCGAGAGCGGCTCGGTCAGTGCTGCCCGGCAGGCAGCCGCCGCGAGGGCGCCGGGGGGGCGTCCTGCCCGCGCTGACAGACTGCCAGGGCCCCCATGCGATGGACGGATCGGCCCTTTCAGCGTGGACGTCGGCTCGAGCTGGCGCGCCTCGGGCCGAGGCGGGGCCAACGAAGCAGCTGAAGAAGAGGGTCGTGCGAGAGTTCTTCGGGATGCTGGCTGGCCTGGATAATGCACCTCGAAAGGACCGCCCCACGCAGCGGATCGACCTACTGGCGGACTGAGCGGAAGGGCGGCGGCTGTCGGCGATGTGCAGGCCCCGCTGGGGATGAGCCACTGTTGGACCGGCGCCGCCTCCCGCCTGTGCCGACACCGCAGCAGCAGGATGACGAAGATGGAGGTCGGCTCCGGGGCCCTCGCTCACGCGAGAAAGACCCCGAGCACCAGCGGAGGTTTTGTCTGCTTGTTCCCCGGAGGCGACGCGCCACATTCGCCGGGGGCTGGTGTTGGACGAGACGCGCTACCACTGCCAGTTAGGGAGCCGGCACCTTTATTAGCCTGGGAACGTGATATGGGAGCGAAGGGTTTGCTGAGTAGCGAGGGCCCCCCTGCCGTTTGGGCGTCGAGGGCAGATCTCCAGAGACTGGAGGCCCAGGAGATGACGATCCAGGTTTGGATTTTCTGCAGCATCGTGGGTCTTGACTACCTCTATCTCGGCCACCTGAGCGTGGACTGCGGGGGGGCTGCAGGGGCCTGCTCATAATCCGATAGCCCTTATAACGGCGACGATGGAACACAGTGCCGGGGAACTGCTTTGAACATCACCAGTCGTTCAAAGCAGTGCCCCGGCACTGCTTTGAACGATGCGGAAATGCGATCAGCAGGAGCCTTCGTCTGTTCCTTCTCCTCTTCTCGTCGCTGTATGCTCTTCCTTGTCCTCCCTCCTCCCCCGTTCCCTCTCTAATTAATTACCTCGTTCTCCCAGTCTCACGCGCACTCTTCCTCCCCCCTCTCCTCCTCCTCTTCCTGCTTCTCCTCCTCGTCCTCCTCCTCCTCCGCCTCCTCCCCCTCATTTGTTATATTTCTCCGTCCTTGTCCTCCTGTCCCCGTTCTCCTTCTCCCTCTCCTCCTCCTCCTCCTCCTCGTCGTCGTCGTCCTCCTCCTCTTCCTCCTCCTCCTCCTCCTCCTCCTCCTCCTCCCTCCTCCTCCTCCTCCTCCTCCTCCTCCTCCTCCCCTTCTTCCTCCTCCTCCTCCTCCCCCTTTTCCTCTCCCTCCTCCTCCTCCTCCTCCTCCTCCCCCTTCCCCCTCTTCCTCCTCTGCTATCACTCCTCCATAATTCCTGTCCGCTCCTCCCCTTCACTGATCTTCCTCTTCGTCATCATCATCCCTTTCGTCGCACGCCTCTTAATCCTCAATCGGTTCCCAATCTTCTCGACTTTCTTGTCATCCGCGTCCTTGGCTGTTGGAGGGGCCTCAGGAATTCTCAGGGCTCTTGTGTTGCACGCGAAGGCACACCTCCCAGGAACGCATCATCCTCCTCACATTCACCCTCCTCCTCCTCATCCTCCTCCTCCATGCACGTTCGGCTCAAGCCCGCGCCGACGGTAGGTTTCACGGCGGTTGGGCGGGCTCGCGCCCGCCTCCGCGGCCTGCAGTCGGGGCAGAGATGCGTGCAGGGTGGGATGACAAAGCGGAAGAGGAAACACGGGCCGCAGTTGCGGATTCTTCAAAGAGCAGCGGCGGCGGTTGGGGAACAAGTGGGGGTTGGGGCGGCCGCAGTGGCGGATACGGCGGCGGAGGTGACCGCAGTGGCGGCTGGGGCGGCGGAGATTCTCTTGGCGGATGGAGAGGAAAAGCGCAGGATGGCGGCGACGGAAGTGACCGCAGTCGCGGATGGGAGGGCGGCGGATGGGGCGGCAACGGATGCGAGGGTTGGGGAATGGAGGGCGCCCGCTGGTGGGACGACGAGGGTGGCTGGTGGAATGCATGGGAAGGTGGCCGCTCGAGTGCCTCGGCAGGTTCTCCTGCCGCGGAGCCCGCGGCCGCAACAGCGGCGGGCAAAGGAGGCGGTCCCCTGCTTCCCCCAGGGCGCGAAGAACAAGGCGCAGTTGCGCTGTTTCAAATTGTGCGCAATGAGCCGCTGCCAATTTTCAAGTTGGAATTCTTCGAGAACTTCAGGGCGAACTGGAACGGCAATTATAAGCAGCACAACGCGGCCTTGAAGTGGTTCCGAGACGAGTACGAAGACCGAGAAAACCCTTTCGGCAGCCGCACGCCCGTCTTCGGAGGTACCGCAGTTGCGGAGGAAATTTCGAAGATCCTTAAGTACCGCGCAAAGGGGAAGGCGCAGGACAACAGGGATTGGGACTGGGACCACACTGTCAAAGTGCCGTGGTCTTGGCTGGAGATGGTCGCGCAGATGGATGGACCTACAATGCTGCGCGTCGTGTGCGGCCCTGACAATGACCGCAGTCGCGGGTTGGTCCGCTGCGAGTGCCGCCCGTGCCCTAGCAGTCTCGACAACATGAGGCACACGAAAGGGGTGGACAGAGGACAGGCGCAAAGAATCCCTCTGCCCCAGTGGGATTTCGTCCTCATCCGCGACGACGGCTCGGGCATTCGCGTCCACCCATCCTGGTCTAGCCCGAAGTTCAACACGTATGAGGTGGAGCCGCACTCGCATCCCGTGCGGGGCCCGAGGGCAGGTCTCGGCAAGAGCGATGGCCACGGAACGTTCACGTTCTGGAAGATGCTGCACGCCCATCCGAATCCTGGGCGGTTCGACGCGAGCAAGGGGGCGCAGCTGCAACCGCGGTGGTCCGCGCAGCCTTGACACCGCAGTTGCGGGATTGCGCAGCCATGGAACCGCAGTTGCGGGGACCGATCGCGTGACGCCGCGCTCGTTTGACTCACTATGCGCGCTTTCGGCCGCAGTTGCGGCGCTGCCTTCTAGCGACTTCATACAGCTTGGCCGCAGTTGCGGCGCTCCCACGACTGACCGCTGTAATTAGGTGCTTCGGGCGCGCATCACCTCCGTTGAAGCACTCGTGACGTTAATTAGCGCGGCCGCAGTTGCGGAGACAGGTACTTAAACAGATGGATCCGCAGTTGTTCGTCGTCCTCGTCGCCCCTTCCCCGTCGTCCTCGTCGCAGTCTCCTCCCTCCGCCTTTCCTCCTCGTCGCAGTTCCTTCCGTTGGCCGTAGCCCGCCTCCGTTGGCCGAGTCATTTCCCGTCGTCCTCGTCGCAGTCCCCCCCGAGGGCCGCAGTTGCGGACTTTGTTGATTCCTCCTCCTCCGTTTCTGCCCCGTCATCCTCGTCGCAGTCCCCTTGCTCCTTTCACCCTCGTCTGAGCTCTTCGCGCCATCCTCTTCCGTCGCGTCCTCTCCATCCTCCTCTTCGCCTTCCTCGTCCTCATCCCCGCCGTCTCCCTCGTTGTCCTTCCTCTCCCAAGCCGGCCGCAGTTCCCCCGTCGGACGGGGGCCGCGCGCGGCCACGCCATGGACCCAGGTCGCAAAGCCGAGGTCGACAAGCGGTTCGCCGAGCTGAAGCAGCAACTGCGGGAAAGGTTCGGCCTGCAAGGGGCTGCCGCGGATGCCGCAGTCGCGGAGCCGACGGAGGACCGCAGTTGCGGAAGCCCCGAGCGACCGCCGCGCGAGGCCTCCCCGCAGTCGTCTAGCTCCTCGCGGGAATATCGGCCGCCGCCGCCGATAAGCGCTGCGAGTGGGAGCTCTGCTGGTGGGAGGCGCGAAGAGGCGCAGTTGCGCAGGGCGCACTTGACCCCCAAGGCAAAATGGGGGCCTCGGGCGCAGACGCCGACGAAGCAGCAGGACCAACCAGCAGTGACGGGAGCCGCCACCGAGACCGCAGTTGCGGGGGTGGCCGGCGAGCCAGGTGCCGCGCGCGGCTCATCTGGGAGCAGCGCGCCCTCGGCCGTGCTGCTCGCAGCCGAGTCCAAACGAGGCGCCCAACCCGAAGACGAGGCCGCCTCCCAGGAGAAAGCCGCCGAGACAATCGCCTCGGCCGATTCGCGGCCGAGGAAAAGGCCGCCTCCCACGGAAGGCTCGCCGCTGTCAGAACCGCAGTCGCGGGGTCGCGCGGGGCCTCCGTCGGAACCGCAGTTGCGGGAAGATGCGGGAGCACCGCGGAAGAAGCAGCGGACCAGGTCCCCTCCAGGGATAAACTACGTTGGGGAACGCCCCAAGTGGAACGAAGGATTCCTTCGTACAGCAGACGGCAATCGGGTTCCGTCCACCATCGCTTTGGTGTTCAACGTGGTGGTCATCACGAAGGTGGCAACAAAGGAAGATGTCTTCAGGTGCATCTTGCACCAAACTGCGGCGGTCGTCTTCGTCGTATGGGACCCCGAGCTGTTCCGCACGGGGAACGTCGAAGGCGCTTGCAGCTACGACGTTCCCGTTGGACTCAGGACTGCCGTCGAAGACGCTGTCACTTTGAAAAACAACACCGCGGAGCCTTACTGGACGACGGTTGGCCTGTTCAGAGACACGGGCGTGGTGCTCGTGCGCCCGCACATCATCGCAGAGACCGCAGTTGCGGGTCATGTTGTTGGGGCCACCCACGCCGTCACGATCCTGCGCTTTCGCCTGAAGGGCTCCGACATGAATCCTGCCGCGGTGATCCGTTTTGCCGTCGTGTCCAGACACGCAGTCACCGAACGTCTCCAACAGAAGATCACGCAATCAGAACAAACAGCGTGGCATCCAAGTTTCTTCAAGGACGCGGTTGCTTCCATCCATAAAAATGATGTGCGGTTCTTGTGCGGCCTGTTTGACATCCCGCCTGAGCAGCTCCAAGCATTTGGCCGCAGTTGCGGAGCCAGCTACACCTGCCCGATGGGGGTGGTGCTCAGGGCTGGACCCGCCCTGTTCGGAGGCCTTGTGGAGGGCACACGCGTCATGCATCCGAATTACGTCCTCCCCATTGGCCCGTGCGACGTGCGCATTGCGGACTACAACACGGATTCTGCAGGGAGGCCGTCGAAGAACGATCCCCAGTGGCTCCCTGATTGGATGCATCGAACAAGCGACTCCATCATCTCTCGGCGCTTGGTCCCAGCGAAGTACATGCCCAAGTGGGAGGATGACCCTGACCGCAGTAGCGGAGTCAGAAGAAAGCTCGGCTTGGCAGCGCTGCCCCCAATCGGCAAGGTCATTCAGAAGGAGCTCAACGAGAAGACCTTCAGCACGCACTGGTGCGAGGGCATCCACCAAAACGTCGTCTTCGTCGGCCACGGACGCCAGAGTCGGGCGAGCAAGCGGAAGCACGAAGAGGCGCGATCTGCCGCAGTTGCGGACGAGCGGTGAGTGCGGCAAGACCGAGGAGCCGCAGTTGCGGAACAGAGCTCGGTACTACTGGGCGCCTGCTGCCTGCGTAGTGCATCCCATTAGCGATGGAGTGCATGTTGCGGTGTAGGATAGCCCGCAGTTGCGGGGTTGCGGTTGCGAAGCCGCAGTTGCGGTTGCGTATAATAGGAGAGCACGCGGTTGCGAAGCCGCAGTTTGCAATAAGTGTGCGCGCGCTGGGTCATCATCATCGTCGTCGTCCGTCCTCGTCGTCGTCGCTGCCGTCGTCGTCGTCGCGTCTGTCGTCTGTCGTCAGCAGTCGTCGTCGGTCGTCGTCGTCGTCAAGTCTGTCGTCTGTCGTCAGCAGTCGTCGTCGTCGTCGTCCCTCCTCCCTCCTCCCTCCTCCCTCCTCCCTCCTCCCTCCTCCCTCCTCGTCCTCCTCCAGGCCGCATCCCCCCGCCACCTCCGTCCTAGCTCTCCTTCCCCTTCCCCTCCTCGTCCTCCTCCAGCTTGCACCCCCCTCCCTCCTCCAGCCTGCGCCCCCCCCAAGCTCTCGCCCGATATTTTGGATTAAAACTGAGCCTTCAGTCGTCCGCAGGCATTCGGCTCAGCAGGTCGTTGGGCTCCTGGCACACACGCCTCCACCCTGAGCGACGGACGTCGTGCCATAGTCCGCCATATCGGAGCTCCGGGCCGCAGTGGCGGACAGCGTCGGCACAGATATGAACGACAGCGTCGGCACAGATAATGCCGCAGTGGCGGACAAGAAAGCCGCAGTGGCGGACGAGACAGCCGCAGTTCCAGGCGGAACGCAAGGGATCTTTCAGAGGGCCAACGCCTTGAGGTCTAGATTCAGGACAGGGGACAAGGTGCGCCTCCCTGTGCTCATGCTCGCCCCGCACACGGGCAACCGAGGCGGGCACTACCCTCAGCAGGAAAGGGTTCGGGAACTCGCTGTGAAAATCTTCCTGGCTGGATTCACGCAAGCCGAAGCTGACCACGAAGGTGTCTGCGTTCAGATGTACCCAGCACAAGAGCTGGTGCTGAGAAAAAAGGAGGACCCGAAGTTCCAGACGTACACAGAGTACAATCTGGAAAAAGCGACCGGCCACCTCGCTGCGTGCTTCGACCGCAGTTGCGGAACAGACGTTGCGTATGGGACGTGTTCGCACTCCCACTTGTGCCTCGTGTTGCGGGCGTGCGCCCTGGGAGCCAAGTGGCCCATCCCCCAAGGCATGGAGTTCACGGAGGACGAGAGCGCGAGGCTGAAGCGCGTGCTCGATAAGGACGGCAATCTCGACATGGCCGCAGTGGCGGAACATGACCCTGTCGCTAAGAAACTCGTGCAGGGGGGTATGCTCATGGAAGTGCTTAGCTGGAAAATCATGGACGAGGAACCCACTGGTGCTTCGCTCATCAGCCAGTCCCTCAATAAAGGAGCCGATTTTGCGTTGCGAACGACTGAACTCACCGCGCTCCGTGTTCTGTGCAAGGCTGTTGACGCGGAGCTGCACGCCGCAGTTGCGGATCAGGTTGCCTTTGACAAGGTCAAGCTCTCCGTCATGCACGAACTCGATCGAGTCGTTCAGGACCCAGACTTCATTGAGCTGTTCTCGTTCGTTGTTGGGCTCGGGAGCACGAAAGCGCAGTTCATCCCCTTGCTGCTCCAGTTCTGCGAGGTCTACGTGAACTCCAGGAGAAGGGCCCTTCGGCTCGGTGCCTTCGGGGCAGCCAGCGAGCTTCCCGACGAAGTGCCGTGGGTCAAGGTTGCCGTGGTGATGCGATGCTACAGGAACGCGCCTGCGAGGAAGAGGGGCGTTGACACTCCTGTGTGGTGCCCTGACCCAGAACAATCGTGGAAGAAGAAGGAGTTCCGAGACTTCCTCATCGACATGAACTCGGCTCTCCGTTTGTACTTGTTCACGCTGAGCAAGGCCATCGACGGCATGGGCCCTGAGAAGGCGATCGAGTTCAAGGCGAACCTGTGCATACTGACCGCAGACGGCTTCATGCAGTACCTGAAGGACACCCACGTCAAGGAACGAAGTATCCCAGGACATCGTCAGGCGCTCCTCCGCGCTTGCGCGGAGGCCACGGGGAAGGTGGAGCCGAAGTCCAATCGGGACGCCCTTGAGAAGGCCCTCGGCGAAGTGGGAGTCGGAGGCGGGAAGCCCGATTGGTTCGATTTCAACGCGTTGCCGCGCCCAGAACCGAATGAGCCCGCAGTGGCGGGGAAGACAAAGGCTTCCGCAGAGGGGCACGAGTTGATGCCGACGGTCATTTCCTTTGACCCCACGACGCAATTACCAACGAACCACCAGCGCAGCAGGGACACGACGGCCATTCCACGCGGATCCTTCCCTTTGCCAATCGCCGAATGGAGGCGTTCAGCGGCAGCGAAGGAGCTGGGGCGGGAGCCTGCTTTGGTCAGCGCAGTGTTGCTGTGCCTTTGGGCGCGCCACATGTCCGCAGTTGCGGAAGCGCAAGTAGAGGTGTTGCAAGACGCTGACACAGAGAAACGCACCGTCAAGGCAACCGCTGCAAACGACGAAAAATGCATCGAGTTGTGGCCGTGCGTCCCAAAGGCATCCAAGGTGCACGCCGCAAGCACGCACCCCGAGAGGGTGGCCGTGCAAGTCTGGGTGAAAGGAGATCCAAATGGGGCCACGCCCACGACCTTCTACTTGCACCCCGAGTTCAAGCCGCCTGCGGACAAGACGCCCGCCGACGTGGCTGACCACGATGTGCGGTTGAGAGCATGGAAGTGGGATGCGCAAGAGACAATGCACGTCTTCTGGGCAGTCAACAGAGTCACGGAACAGGAGATCCAGCAGAGAAACAGCCGTAATGAAAGCGCAGTTGCGCGCATCAACATGGAGCTGGAGACGAAAGAATTGGCGGTGTGCGTGCCTGGGACAGGCGGGGTCGTGCTCGCCGTGAATGTCCCTGTGCTGGTGAATACCACGGCCGTGAAGAAAGGAGAAGAGCTCCTGTGGGAGGCGAGACCCAAAACCGCACCGAAGAAGAAGGCGGCCGAGGAGACGTGGAAGACGGACGCGGCCAAGAGGGCCAAAGGGAAGCCTTCGGGCCAGCCCGCGCCGAAGAAATCGAAGAAAGGGTTCGACGAAAGCGGGAAGATGTCGCTCTAATTAAGAAGCCGCAGTGGCGGCAGTCAGGGCGGCTTGCTCGCGTGACCGCAGTTGCGGGCAACAGGCCGAAGGGGGGGGCGCACGCGTGACCGCTGTTGCGGAGCGCTCGTGTAGTTTGCAGTGTCACTGCTTCTGTTAGCTGATGCCGCAGTAGCGGACCGCTGACGATCGAGCACGGAGGTTCGAAACGGACCTCCTCCCTCCCTTCTCCCTCTCCTCCCTCGCCCTTCCTCCACTTCCTCCCTCTCTCCTCCTCCTTTCTCCCCTTCCTCCCAAGTTGGAAGCCGAAACTACTCATTTCCTCACTCCCTCCCTCCCTCCCTGGAGGCCCTGGAGGGCCTCCGCCCTGGAGGGCCTGGAGGGCCCTGGAGGCCCTGGAGGGCCTCCCTGGAGGCCCTGGAGGCCCTGGAGGGCCTCCCTGGAGGCCCTGGAGGGCCTGGAGGGCCCTGGGCTGAGGGCGGAGGCCCTGGAGGGCCTCCGCCCTCAGAATGCTTCAAAGCAGTGCCGCGGCACTGCTTTGAAGCACCCAGGTGCTTCAAAGCAGTGCCCCGGCACTGCTTTGAAGCATTCTGAGGGCGGAGGCCCTCCAGGGAGGCGCGAGGATCGCAGGGACCGAGGGAGGCCCTCCAGGGAGGCGTTCGTCTCGCCATCTGGCTCAACCGCGCGCGGCCCCACTGCCCGCACCTCCGCCTTGCCCGCAGTTGCGGCTGTGTCCAGCGCAGTAGCACACATGCCGACTTCGAGCGAATGGAGCCCTGTGTGCGTTGAGAAGGTCTTGTGCATCCGTGGAGGTTGGCTTGCGCAGACCACCCCCATCCCCGAAAAGGATGTCAAGGTGCTCCACGCAGGGCCCCTCGGAGAGATAAGCTTCGTGCACGTGAACATGCAAAAGGCTTGGCTGCTCAAGGTGTGCGCCAAAGGTAAACCGACCGCAGGGGCCTTGAAGGCCTCCAAGGCCTGGGACGCGCTGAAGAAAGAACTCGCGAAGCAGGGCGGCGCCGCAGTTGCGGACGAGGAGAGCGACGGCGACGCGGGGGACGAAGCAGATGACCCCATGTCGGCCCTGGTCAGCTCCACGGACGCCACGAAGAAGCAGGCAGCGACCCCGACCAGCGCCAAGAAGCAGAAGACTGGAACGCGTGCGGCGACTACTGGCCTGCCCAGGGGCGAGGCCGTGGAGTCGGCCATAGCCACTGTGCACTCCGTACAGATGCCCGCAAAGAGCCCCATGAAGTTTCCGCACGACACGGCCGTTCGAAACGTGCGGGTGGCCAGCTTCAAGCGGAGGACGTTGTGGCTGGACGCTGCAGACCTTGGGTGGCTGATCGACATGATCGTGGACGACGTGAGCCTCGGCGGTGTCCCCGACATCGACGACGGCGACAAGGACGAGGCCGCAGTGGCGGACAGGGACTGGGCAACGGCGGTTGACCCTGCCACCCCGCTGGCGAAGCAAAAGGAGGTCGACTCCCCCGTGGCGCAGGGGAGCGGCTCTGGCTTCACCGTCGTTTGGGACTTCAAGGGCGCTTGGGTCGCGACCATCACGCGAGAGTGTGCCAACAAGGGCAAAAGGATCGAGATGGATGTGAAGAAACTTACAAAGAAGAAGTGGCAGTCGGCGCAGTCGGTGAAGGGCTACGACTACGAGTGGGAGGGCATGACGCAGCACCAGCGCAAGCAAGCGGCTCTGGATTACCTCGAGCTCCAAATCCCCAGTCTGTTCGACTGAGGCCCGAAGCCGTATGGGCCGCAGTTGCGGTGGGGCTACTGAGTGCCCGCAGTTGCGGGGTGGCTGGGTGCGCGTGAACACGCGGAGGGCGAGGCGGTGTGAGGAGGCAGGCGGAAGGTTTAGGGTGTTCCACGGGTGCACGCCTTAGTGCGCCAACTTGTGTGGGCGAGCGTTTTTCTTAGAGAAGCATGGAGTGAAGCATCGAAACCCTGTGCGCGCGATGATTGGGGCTTCCGCGCGGGCGTTGTTGAAATGTACCTCCTTCTTCGCCCCTCCGCATCGTCTTCAGTTGCTCCTCCCTCCTCCCCTCCCTCTTCCTAGTTCTGTAGCCCGCAGCCGAGTGCCCGGCCCGAGTCGTTCGCCACGCGACCGCTCATGGATGTTCCCGTGGGGCGGACATGGTATGGCGAGGAGGACGGAACGCATTTCGAGGTGGAGTGGCTCCATTACGACAGCGGCTGCGCACCGAGGAAAACGAAGTATGGCACCACTGGGCTCGCCAACATCTTGAGCCGCAGTAGCGGCGTTCCGTGCCCCAAGAAGATAAAGGTGCACGCATGTGCGGATTTTCCGTGCCTAGCGAAGTGGCCCGCGTCGCAGTACGGCCTTGCTGAGCCGCCTCGCTTTCATTTGCGGCCGTCTGCTTGGCGACCGGGCGCGACGCCACCACCCGCAGTTGCGGCTCCAGGCGGCACCGCAGTTGCGGCTCCCTCGGCCCCTGCACACATAGCACCAGCAACACCAGCAGAACTCGCAGCTCCTGCGCAAGAAGGACACGCAGCTCCAGCACCAGAAGCACCCGCAGAACCCAAACCTCCAGCAGCCCCTGTGCCCGAAGCACCCGCAGCAGCAGTCCCTCCAGCTCCTCCAGCTCAAGTGCACGCAACACCAGACCCGCCTGCTGCGCAGGAGACCGCAATTGCGGTTGAAGCTCCTGAGGGAGTGGAAGCGGACAAAGACACACCACTTCCAGCACGCTTGCCACCAGCGCGGCCGCTGCCAGAGAACTGGTCGAAGACGCAGGTCGCATTCTTCCCGTGCCCAGACCCAAAGGCTGCAGCACGAGTTGCGGCGCCTGTTGGCGACGCCTTGCGGCCACGAGTCGCGGCGCCACCCCTGGCGCCAGAGAAAGGTGTACCTGTGGAAGACGCGCCAAAGATCCAGGCCGCAGTGGCGGCGACGGTGCCTGACCGCGTGATGGCTCTCCTGAGGCAGATTCTGTCCGAGAATTCCTACATAGGGTATTCAGCTTTCATGCTGTTTGCCTTGCGGTTCGGGCGTCAACCTTACGTGTGGGAAGGCGAGAACCGCAAGGACCTCCTTGACTTCTACATGCCTTGGGCAAAGGAGAAGTGCACTGAGCCATGCGCCGTCGACGGCGTGGCGTGCGTACTCGCCGCTGCTGAGGATCTGTTCGGGGAATGGACAACGGTGGAACTCAGGCCCGTGACTCCCGAGAACCCTCTCCATGAGGTGCGCCACTGGGTGGCCGCAGTTGCGGTGGGTGGCGTGTGCTCTGAGGGGGCGGACGCGTTGAACAGGTTCTACGGTCCTCTGGGACAATGGGTCCTAGGGACTGTTTGCGATGGAAACTGCGGCATTGACCTTATGGCGATGATGTTGCAGAAACCGCAAAATGCCGAGACGCGCAAATGGCTTCGGGAGGAACTGTACGATTTCGGGGTGCGCCGCTGGGACGAACCGTGGTTGCACGACATGCTCGTTGTCACGCAGGAACTAACCTTGGAGGAGGTGCGGGCGTACCGCAGTTGCGGGGCCAGCGGCCCTGCTGGACCCATGGTCCTGCACGACTCCGAGGGCGAGGGCGAACCAGCAGAGGCGCCGAGAGAGGCGAGCGCGCCACGCCCCGCTCTCATGGCGGCGTTAGAGTGGCAGACGGGCGTGCAGGACATGGGTATATTGCTTGCCATGGCTGAGGCTATGCCCGAGGCGTTGCAGGAGGAGCAGATCAGGGCGCACGCACTGGCCAGCGCACGCCCAAAACCCGAAGTTGCGGAACAGAAGCGGCGCGTGTGCCCGCACATGCTCAGAGACCGCGAACTGGTTTGCAAAGACCTGGAGGCGCACGCACGCAGTTGTGGTTGGATGGGCGAGGGCGTTCTGCCACGGAATTCAATCGCGTCTTTTTGCGAGCGGTTCACGTGGCCGAAGGGCATGGGGGTCGTCCAGCAGCGCCAGGCCGTCTCCAAGTGGTTTCAAAACTGGCGCACACAAGGTGGACATGGCACGGCGGGCGTGCATGGCCGACGCCGCGCGCGGGGCAACCAAGGGCGCCCGAACAAGGCTCCATGGCTGGAAGCCGCTCTGTACGAGTGGTGGTCCCACATGAGGTACTCCGTGGACTGGAAGGCGGTGGCCAAGCGAACCGCAGTTGCGGAGGAGAGGCCCAAGATGTTGGCCAGGTTCTCCCAATCCCTGCTGGTTACGAAGGCGAAGCAACTCGTCGCGGACTACTGCGTGGAGACAATGAAGCGGGGAGGCAAACCGATGGTGCCGCAGTTGCGGCCTCGGTGGTGGGTGAAGTGGCGGCGCTCCTACGGCCTGAGCATGAAGAAGCCGAACCGCAAGTACAAGGTGCCAAAATGGTTGCTCCAATCTCGTTTTGAGACTATGATCTTGAACGTGGCCAGGGTCCGCGCAGCTGCAGAGGAGCTTCTGGGGTACGACCCGCACATCCTGAACTGGGACCAGTCGCCCTTTCACCACAACGAGTCGTCGTCGGCCTCGAAGCCGACCTTGGCTGTGAAGGGTGGCATTGTCCCGCTTGTCGAGGCGCATGACGACAGCAGGGCTCGGTGGACAGCGAACCTGACGGTGTCGAGCGACGCGGAGGACATCCGCAGTTGCGGACCACCGCCGGCGGAGCTAATGTTCAAGGGGGGATCTGTCATCGCTGAGGGCTTGGCCGCACATGCCCGCAGTCGCGGCTATCCGTCTTGGGTGAGCACGGCGACGTCCGAGAAGGGGTCCTACCGCGCAGACGACGTTGTATCATTCTTGCAGCGGCACTTGCGGGCCTGGCCCGACGACCCGCAGTTGCGGGGAAAGTGGCGCATCCTCATGGCCGACGACCATTCCCCGCACAAAGCAGACGCTGTGCGGAGACTCGCCTGGCAGCGCGGCTACGTGCTGATCATTCACGGCGGGGGGGCGACCGCAGTTGCGCAGCCCGTGGACACGGACTTGAACCAGCACGTGAAGCGCCGGTACATTGCCCTCGAGACCAAAGCGCTGGTGCAGCAAATGGCGTTGGGGAAGCACGTGCCGCAGTTGCGGCGTTCCGATTGCGCCGACTTGATGCTGTCAGTGTTGGAGAATGTGCAGTTGCACTTGGACGCCGCGAAAGGTTTCCTGAAAGTGGGAATTCGAGCGCCCTTCGACAAGTCAGGAGATCTCGAGATTTGCCGAGAGGCGGCGGAACTCTGGGAAGCAGGGGGGCTGCGAGCAAAAGTGGACACCGCAGTCGCGGAGGTGAGGGAAGAATGCGAGCAGAAACGTTTGAAATGGTCCTACAATGACGTGCTGCGTCTCATACACGAATACGAGAAACACGACGCCACAGATTCCGTGTTGGAGAAGCTCGGCGACGAAGCGCTAGGCCAGGAGCCAGGCCACGAGGAGGGCGATGAGGAGGGCGGGGAGGAGGAGGAGGAGGAGGTGCACGAGGAGCACGAGGAGGACGAAGAGCAAGAGGAGGCCTCGTGGGCCGAGGCTCTTGCGGAACAGTGCGATGCCGCAGTTGCGGCACCTGGGCCTCAAGGATCCTCGGTATCCATGGACTGCGTGGTCGACGCAGAGGCGGCCGAGCAGGTGGCAGTGGCGACGTCCTTGGCAGAAACGCTCCGCGAGGCGGAAGATATGCTGCGCCAAGTGGGCATGGAGAAACTAGCGCAGGATTGCCGACAGCAACAACACAAACAAAAGAAGCGGTTGAGAGAGCTGGCGCGGGAGGACAACGAGGTCCTACGAGCGTTGACTGCCCAGCGAGACCACGAAGCCGCAGTGGTGGCGAAAAAGCGGCGCCTGGCTCTGGAAGCGAACGACAGGACGAAGGCGTTGCACGATCTCAAGAAGCAGATTCGAGAGGCCGAGGCCGCCTTGAGGGCAAAGAAGGAGGCCGCAGTTGCGGTGGAAACGGCTTTGGCTAACAAACACGCCCTAGCGCAGTGGAATCCCGAGGAGTTCAAGATCAAGAAAAACAGGATGGCAGCTCTGGATCGCCTGGCTCGCGGAAAAGGCGTCCTCTCAGACGAGCAGAGGGGGGAGTGGGCATGGTTCAAGACGCATTGGGACGAGGAGATGTGCAAGCAGCACAAGGAGCAATGGCCGCTCACGTTTGCTGGGTGGCTGCAAAAAGTCGCGAACGACGCGGCGTCTGGGAACCGTTCGGCGCTGTCGCAGTTCGTGCATTCGGAAACAGTGAGAACCCTGGGAGGGCAAATGGCGCTGGTAATCCCAGCCCTAGCGTGATGCAGGCCGCAGTTGCGGACCCACAGGAAGTCCAGAGGGAAGTTGTTTTTCCAAGCGGCTCCCGCGCGGGCAGGAGATGAGGCAAAACCGCAGTTGCGGTCTTCCTGCTGCTGTGAAAATAATCCTTTCACAGTCCCTTGCAATCGTCGCCCTCCTTCTGCTTCTCCGCCAGTCCATTTGTTGTTCTTTCGGTTCCTTTGAGTCCTCGCCCTCCTTCTGCCACTCCTCGAATCCTCTTTGTCTCCTCCCTCCATCCGACCCCATGCCCATTCACGATCCATTTCCGTAGCCACCGTGGCTCGAGGTGGCGCACGCGAAGACGCAAGCATGTGGCCGCCCGCGCGCCCGAGCGCATCCTCAGGGAGTATGGACCGTGGACTTCGATTCGCCAGAACGGTGTTCATCCACAACGCTGAGGAGGAGGAGGGAGGCAAAGACGAGGAAGCCGCAGTTGCGGATGATGACGACGACCAGCGGACGCAAGATGGCGACAGCACCGTCGCGTCCTCGGCTGCCTCCGCTGACGAGGCTGAGTCCCGGGGAGGTGCGGGAGCCGCAGTTGCGGCAGCACATGACTCCTACATGCCGAGAGTGTTGTCGTCGCGGAGAACCTGGAAACGGGTGCCCATCATCGAGACAAGCAATCTGTCGGAAAAACAAAGAGCTCTTGTCGACGCATGGGAGGAGAAAACGGAGTTCGAAGCGGGACGGGTCGGCTTCTACGTGGCCAACTTCGGAGGGACTGCAGCTAGACCCACGCAACGCGCGGACGAGTGGGCGCAGCTCCGCGCGAACCCTGCCCAGATCATCGCCCTCTGCGAGTGCGACGACGAGACCTGCGCGGTACTCAGTGGGGAGCACGACGCGAGGGACAGTGCAGCCGCAGTTGCGGACGATAGGTTTCGGAGTCGGACTCAATACAACTACCTGTGCGTTAAGGGCGGCGAGCCATCAGGGACCCTCCTTGTTGGCATGAGGGACCGCAGTGGCGGCCACATTGAACACGTAGACTTTGCGAGACTCTTCCACAAGCAGGAGAAGTCCAAAACGAAGAAGAAGAAGAAACAGTCCGCAGTTGCGGAGGCTCCTGCGCCAAAGCTGCACAACAAGTACTCCAGGGCGATGGTGGTGCGCGTCCACCTGGACCAGGCCGTGCCCCATTTGGGGGGCTCCTTCAACGTCATGGCGGTGCACGTCCACCACAGCTTGGCCAACCAAGACTGGGGCGTCACGAAGCTCCATGAGTTCTACAACTGGTTCGTCGCCTACGTCAGGGAATGGGACGTGAAGGTCTGCATGGGGGACTTCAACATGTGCATGTTCCAGCTTGTGTCCTGGTGCCGCAATTGCGGCCTGACTGTGGACGTCGCCGCGTGGACCCCCTGGAAGACAGCAGGCGGCCAGCCCAGGGCAGACAGCATGGCGATTTTGTTCATAAACTGTCCTGGGCAGTACAAGCTTCACCATGGCCTGAGTGTTCTGCACGACCGTGAGGGCGGATTCTTGACGACCCAGCATGATCCGTCTTTCCCTGTCTTCGACTACACGAATGGCCCTGGGAAGATGCTTCAGACTTACGTGCCCAAGGCTGAGCCCGTTGAAAACAAGATGCGCGCCTTCCTGACGCCATCTGGCGAATCCTTGACCGCAGATGCGGAGTTCGAGCAAAGGATGGCGCGCAGGGAACGCGACGATTGGGTGCGCTATCCCTTCAGAGTGAAGCAGGGCAACCTCGACGACAAGATATGGCATGGCGCCTTCGGCAGGGCGAGGCACGGAGCGCACTTCCCTCTGGTGGCTTTCACGCACAATACGTGCCGCAGGTCACCTGAAAGACTCGCCGCGAGGTTGGAACGCAGGAAGGGCGGCAGGAAGGGCGGCAAGAAGGGCGGCAAGAAGGGCAGCTACGCGGACACCGCAGTTGCGGGGAAGGGCGTCCGACCCCAGATGGGAACCGCAGTTGCGGGGAGAGACGCTGGGGCTGAGCGAGCTGGGAACACGCCACCGCCGCAAGCTGCCAACGGCGACGATGCGACCCCTTCTTGTGCCGCAGTGGCGGCTGGGTCCTGGGACGCCAGCGGCAGCGGCGCATGGGAGGCGCGCAGTCCCGCCACGAGATGGCAGGGCTGGTCCTGGTGGGACTGGAGCTCGAGCGAATGGGGCGCTGATGGCGCGCAGTGGTGGCCCTCTGATCATGCCGCAGTTGCGGACAATGCCCCTGAGGGCTCGCCTCCTCAGCGTGAAGTCGAGTGGGGCTCGAGCGGGCGACCTGCCGAGCGCCCTCCGTGGAGCTTCGAGGCGCAGCGTTGGTGATGGCCGCAGTTGCGGGCAAGTGGAGCATGATGTTGATTGCCGCAGTTGCGGACAGTGTACGCTGGAAAAATCATCATCATCATCAATCATAATCATCATCATATCATCATATCATACGTTCAAAGCAGTGCCGGGGCACTGCTTTGAACGCGTTCAAAGCAGTGCCGGGGCACTGCTTTCGATCGTCGCCTCGTCGCCGTTATCAGGGCTTTCGGATTAGGTCCAGCCCGCTAGCCTACGTGTGATCGGTGAGACGGTCGAGAGGCGCGCCGGGGGCTCGCTTGATGAGGTCGAGATGCCTTATTGGCCGCAGGAGATGATGAAGAGCAGGGCCAGCTGCAACCTGGGCGGGGACTGCCGTGCTCTGCAGTTCAACTTCAAGGGGCCGGGGCCGGATTTATCCCAGGCGGAGGATGCTGGCCGCCTGGATGTCCGCATGTATGTCGGAGCCCGTCTGAGTGAGCTGTTGACTAAGCCAGGGCCCCCCTTGCTGCCCGAGGCAGAGTGGGCGACTACTCCGAGGGTGAAGGTCAATGTCAAGCGCCTCGAGGACTGGTGGTGCATCGCCGCGAAGCTGATGGAGCTGGGACTGTTGGAAAGCAGTGATGCTGAGCGGTTTTTCCAGGCTCAGGGCAGGCGGTTGACCCGCGTGCTCCTCGCAGTCGCGAGGAATGGCGGTCCTGGCCCAGGGGCTGCGAGGGGGCGAGGTTGATCTCGAACATGGTGCCCACTCACGCTTGCCTGCGCCTCGGCGATCCGGCCGCGCGAGCCCCCTCGCCTGCGCGGGTCGGCACGTCGCCGCAGCCCAGCGAACTGCTGCTCGGAAGCGGGGACGACCAGAAGGATGCCTTTCTCATGCGCAGGTTTCCTGGGCCTTGGTTGGGATATACATGGCGGCGTGCACGCCGGACCATGGTCTCATCATCAGGATTAACGCATGGAAGGTCTGGCTCGTGATGGCGGTGCTGATCAGGGGCTGGGTATACAGGGTGCCTGTTTTGCCGAGCACCCATCGGTGCGTCGCTCAGCTGGATGAGCCGGCGGGCGCTGAGCTGGCGCCCTCCCGCGAGCGGAGAAGGGGCCGCCCTGTTCCTGCGGCGGTGGCGGGCCCCTTCGCGAGCGATGGTGTTTGCGCCTGGTGGAGTACCTATGTTGACGGCTTCGAGGCCGGGGAGGTTCTCAATTGTGGGGCCGCGCTACCTTTGGTCAGCACCCTTGGCCGCCTCCAGGAGCAGATGAGGAAGAGCTACGCGAGGAACGACATCCCCATCTGCGCCAACGAGGCTAACCAGTGGCTGGTCCTCGTCACTCGCATGCGCATGGAGGTCGATGGAGCTGCAGACTGGGCGGCGAACAACCGAGTGAGGAACATGCCGCTGCGTGGCCTCACCCTGCGGCTCCTGACACGCGACCAACCCTGAGGAAACCAACCCCGGATCCTCTTGGGCCGTTGGACACGAGCGCTGGAGTGCAGGCGCCCCCCCCCCCCCCCCCTTGGAATCTTAAATGTTGTCTGGGAGTTGGCGGCTTCAGGATGCACCGAGCTGCCGAAAAACTGCGTTGGTGGACAGACGCGCGCTCGCTTGCCGCTGCCTTTGGCGTCTGCAAACCTGAGGTCGAGGACCGCCGGCGACGTCTCATTCTCGGATGTCAGCGAGGAGGCACCGCGCGTGCTCCTGGTCAACCTGTTTGACGGGGTAGGCGGCCCGATGGTCTCTCTGGCGCGAACAAGTGCCACCATCGACATGAGCAGCGGGGGTGACACAGGAGTTAGACGCGCGCTACGATCGCGCTGGCCTGGACTGATCGAGCCGGGGCCCGTGGGAGAGATCCAGGTGGGGCAGCTCGAGGCCTTAACCTTGTTCCCGGGTCGCATCGAGGCTTCGATTGTCGCTGGAGGCTGCCCCTGCCATCATTTCAGCGTAATCAACGCAGATCGGCGAGGGGCCCACAGCGGTCGGAGCGGCCTGGTCACGCGCATCCCCGAGATAGTGCGCGCGTTGACTCAGGCGATGCAAGTACTTGTGCACTGGATATGGGAAAATGTTCTCTCCGTGAGCGCTGATTAGTATATGCAACCCCCTGTCTACCGAGAACCGTCGGCCGCGCCTCTACTGGCGCTCGCGGCGGAAGGCAATCCTCAAGGCCCCGCGGTCGCAGGCAGAGCTCGCGCAGAGCTACGGCCTCATCGAGTCCATTCAGGCCTCCAAGGCCTCGGCGAAATCTTGGGCGTCCACGGGCTGCTCGAGAGCTTCGCCAGAAATGCCACTGTGTACTCTACTTCAACGACGGGAGAAGAGGGCCCCTTACGAGCATGCGGGCCTGGGCCCAGCTAGCTCAGAGGCTATTCGGAGGTGGTCCCAATATCGACATGCATATCCCCCGATCAGTATGAGCTCGTGGGCATGATTAGGAAGCCCAGCGGGGAGCTCAGACCTTTGTGTGCCACAGAGAGAGAGAGAGGTTCTGAGGGGCTTCCCCAAGTATTTCATCCTTTTGGTAGCCAGCTCGGGCTGTAGCCGCACCGCCTCTGAGACCGGGCGCTGCAGCTTCATGGGGAACGCTGTCGCCCGCGGCGCGGTGAGCTGGCTGTTCTCAGCGCTCAGGCGCGAGCTTGGCGGGTCGGCGCGCGAAACCGATCTACGACGGACCGCGCTGAGCTTGAAGGTGGAGGACCGGCTGGGCGAGGAGGTGGAGTTCTAAAAGGACCCCATCCGCGAGGCCGCGCTGGGCTAAAAGTTCGCGCAGGTTTCCTGCGCTATCGTCGAGGAGCCTGGGGGCGACGCCCGTTTCGACGTCGGCGTGCCCTTTCGCGCAGCAAGATTGGCCTCTCGTTTCGATCGATCCAGTGCTTTGGAGATCGCGTCCAATCCTGTTCTTCCCCTGGCCCAAGACAGCTCAGGAGTCGCATATCAACGCGCTGAAGCTGACGGCGGTCAACGCCCCGCGGCAACACCGTGCTCGGGCCACGACCTTCAGGAGCGTCGAGGTCCTTCATCTGGGCGGCACGTCGCGACCTCGATTTTTCCTTTTAAGCAAAAAAACAAACGAAACGGCGTATATAGATTCAGGGGGGTTTCGCGGCCTGGCCGAGCAGTGCGCTGCCATCGCTGTGAGCTCGGACTTGCACGCAGGAATCGGACACATCAGCGACAAGCTAAACCCGAGTGACTGTCCTTCTCATTTGGTTCTATCTGAGGAATGGTGTCACTTTTGCAAGAGCTGCAGATCACCGGGCCCATTGGCCAACGGTGCGCGCGTTGGTCTGGGCGTTTGTTTGCTTGGTGGAGAGCGCGCGGCGTTCGTCTAGCATCCTTGCATGAGATTGACCCTAATCCAATGATTACCTAGGCTTGCTGACAAGGCTGGAGCCGCTGTACTCAGTGGTCGATACCTGTACCGCACTGCAGTTGTTCATACCACCTCTGAGGGCACACCTGCAGCACAGTTGGATCCTGATCAGGAGCTGGGAGAGCGATGCACGCCTTGCCGGGCGACTCCTGCACCACAGAATATCGACCTGGCCATGACAGCTGCAGCCCGGGTCTTGGGCTGGTGGATCCTGGCCACTGTTTTTGGTGATCGGGTTCGACACTTTCATACAGATTGGCGAGCTGTTGGCGCTGCGTCGACAACAGGTGTTTGTAACAGATGATAAAGCCATCATTCATATCGAAGCATCGAATATGAGTCTCAGAGCGAGTTCCTCGGAATTCGTTGTCCAAAACAGCCGTAAGGTCCTGAGAGCTCGATGTGTGGCTCGTGATCCAGAGGACATGACATGTGATATGAGTGCGCCCTAAACAAGGATTAATACAGCCTTGCCGTTGTGCCTGTTTGAGCTGCAGAAGTTCCATCTGTTTAGCCTCGGCACAGGTGGGGCGACCGCTCATTTCACTCAACCTAAGAATGTGGAACAATGTGGAACCTATTTTTGTGGAGTGGCACAAAGCGGGAATGTCTTTCGCAAGCGGTGGTTGATATCGTTGCCTTCTCGCTTCTGTCAAGCTCCAAGAGAGTTATGGTGCAATGCCCTGTGTTGGCAAGATATTCCCAACCCTCTTTGGTTGGGTATTCGTTTTGAATAGAGCAGTGTGGTCTCCACTTCCTCCTTTCCTCCCTCCTGCCTCCCGTCCCGACTCCCTCTTGCCTCCTCCTGTCTTGCTTGCGGGGGGCTGCGATTTGTGAAACTGTCGCCACTTTCGAGGCCTGCTGGGGGGCCCAGCACAGTGACGCCACGGGCGGATTCGAATTAGACCTCGGCATCCCTGGGGGGCTGCAATCTGTGAAACCGTCGCCACTTTCGAGGCCTGCTGGGGGGCCCAGCACAGTGACGCCACGGGCGGATTCAAATTAGACCTCGGCATCCTTGGGGTGCTGCGATCTGTGAAACCGTCGCCACTTTCGAGGCTTGCTGGGGGGCCCAGCGCAGTGACGCCACGGGCGGATTCGAATTAGACCTCGGCATCCTTGGGGTGCTGCGATCTGTGAAGCCGTCGCCACTTTCGAGGCTTGCTGGGGGGCCCAGCGCAGTGACGCCACGGGCGGATTCGAATTAGACCTCGCCATCCCTGGGGGGCTGCGATCTGTGAAACTGTCGCCACTTTCGAGGCCTGCTGGGGGGCCCAGCACAGTGACGCCACGAGCGGATTCAAATTAGACCCCGCCATCCTGGGGGGCCCAGCACAGTGACGCCACGGGCGGATTCAAATTAGACATCGGCATCCCTGGGGGGCTGCGATCTGTGAAACTGTCGCCACTTTCGAGGCCTGCTGGGTGGCCCAGCACAGTGACGCCACGGGCGGATTCGAATTAGACCTCGCCATCCCTGGGGGGCTGCGATCTGTGAAACTGTCGCCACGTTCGAGGCCTGCTGGGGGGCTGCGATCTGTGAAACTGTCGCCACTTTCGAGGCCTGCTGGGGGGCCCAGCACAGTGACGCCACGGGCGGATTCAAATTAGACCTCGGCATCCTTGGGGTGCTGCGATCTGTGAAACCGTCGCCACTTTCGAGGCTTGCTGGGGGGCCCAGCGCAGTGACGCCACGGGCGGATTCGAATTAGACCTCGGCATCCTTGGGGGGCTGCGATCTGTGAAACCGTCGCCACTTTCGAGGCCTGCTGGGGGGCCCAGCACAGTGACGCCACGGGCGGATTCAAATTAGACCTCGCCATCCTTGGGGGGCTGCGACCTGTGAAACTGTCGCCACTTTTGACGCCTGTGGGGGGCTGCGATCTGTGAAACTGTCGCCACTTTCGAGGCCTGCTGGGGGGGCCAGCACAGGCACGCCACGAGCGGATTCAAATTAAACCTCGCCATCCCTGGGGGCTGCGATCTGTGAAACTGCCGCCACGTTCGAGGCCTGCTGGGGGGCCCAGCACAGTGACGCCACGCGCGGACCGAAATTAGTCCTCGCCATCCCTGGGGGGCTGCGATCTGTGAAACCGTCGCTACTTTCGAGGCCTGCTGGGGGGCCCAGCACAGTGATTAGACCTCGCCATCTCTCGGGGGCTGCGATATGAGATCCCCGCTTTCGAAGTGGCTAGGGGTGCTCAGGGATTGTAGCTAATCAGCTTTATCTAGTCCTTGTCCTGTAGCCAGTGTCCTGCGAGTCTCCCGAACTCCGTCTTCAGACATGTGTAACCTTCGCTCCGTCATCGCCCCCCTTATAAAGTGTTCTAACCTATGTGCGCCCCGCGTTTGCGCAGGGGTTGGGTACGTCGCCAGGGTAAGTTTACAGCGCTGTGAGATTTAAAGTAGAAGGGTCGGCAAGCCATTACTGGGGAACGTGGAAGGCTCTCTGGTTGACCCTGGGGGGGGATTTTCCCGCTTACAGACGGGCCCTGGTGCGTGCGGGGTCCCCGCCTTTTAACGGGTGACCCTCGCGGGTCACCCGTGGCGCTGGGAGCTGCCAGCCTCCCTGGTGCCAGCACGGACGGCGGGTGTGGAGCCCGACGCTGGTGCGGGGGTGGGTCAGAGTCTCGCAGGTGGGGGCTCTTGCCAGGCCCCCGGGGCCGTCGCCATCGAGTTGACCTTGAGCCTCACGTTCCAAACCTGTGGCGGCGCGTCGCCAAAAAGAGGCCCCCCCAAACATGATAATGATGACGATGATGGTGATGATGATGGTGATGATGATGGTGGTGATGATGATAGTGGTGGTAATGATGATGATGGTGATGATGATGGCGGTGGTTGTGGTGATGATGCTAATGATGATGAGTATGATGATGCTGATGCTGATGCTGATGATGATGATGATGATGATGATGATGATGATGATGATGATGATGATGGTGATGATGATGATGATGATGATGATGATGATCCAGGGGGCGGATACACTGCTCCGGTGCACGGGATGTGCCAGAGCCGGGGCAATGGACCTGTGTATAGATCCCAGCGTCGTCCCCGTCCGTCGTTCGATGAGGCGCCCCCCAAGAGTGCAGGCGGTGCTGTCCTGGGGGGGAGGATCTTGGTCTCCTAGATGGAGTCCGAGTAGATGGGGTCGGAGGATCGCACCGCATCGCCGATGGGTCGACGATGCGGTTCGATGTGGAGCCCGTGTTTCGCCACGCCCACGTCGCCGATGCATCGCCGACGTCACCGATGCATCACCGATGCATCGCCGATACATCGGCGATGCATTGGCGATGCGGCGCGATCCTTCGACCCCATCCACTCGGACCCCATCCAGGAGGCCTCTAGAGTTAAGTCGGCCTGTCCCTCTACAGAGGGAATGCTCAAACATAATATAATAAAACACCGTCTGGGGACGATGTGTCTACTATGTTTGGGTATTGCAGGTGTATTTTCTCAGTCAGAGCTTGCCTCTGTAGGGGTCCTAGCGGATTCATTTGGTTTGGTGAGGTTTGCCACCGATTTCCGCGGCCCGCCTGGGTGCCCAGGTGCTTGGATGCAAGGGTTGTTTATAGCCTTGTAGCCCTGTAGCCCACTAGCCCTATAGCCCAATAGCCTTGTAGTCCTATAACCTAATAGCCCTATAGCCTTATAGTCCTGTACTCCTGTAGCCCTAGTGCCCTAGAGCCCTAGAGCTCTATAGCCCTACAGTCCTATAGCCCTATAGCCCTACAGCCCTGTAGCACTATCGCCCAATTGCCCAATAGCCCAATAACCCTATAGCCACACAGCGCCATAGCCCTATAGCCCTACAGCCCTGTAGCCCCTATAGCCCAATAGCCCTGTATCCCTATAGCCCTATATCCTCTATAGCCCTATAAACCTATAGCCTTATAGCCCTAGAGCCCTATAGCCATATAGCGCTATAGCCCCATAGCCCCATAGCCCTATATCCCTACAGCCCTATAGCCCTACGGTTCTATAGCCCTAGAGCCCCATAGTTCTATATACTCATAAACCTATGGCCCTATAGCCCTATAGTCCCAGAGTCCCAGAACCCCATGGCCCCATATAGCCTTATAACCCCACAGCCCTATAGCCCTACAGCCCTATAGCCCTGTAGCCCTATAGCCCGATGGCCCTACAGCCTTATACCCCCATAGCCCTATAGCCCCTATCGCCCTAGAGCCCCATAGCCCCATAGCCCTATAGCCCTAAAAAGACTTTGATTGTGTTTGTTTCTCTGGTCTCATTTTTGACAATTGTTATTTTTTGTCCAAAATCTTCCTGTAGGGGGTCATGCCCGATCTAACTCTAGAGGAGGGAGACGGCATTCCCCGTCTCCCTCGCTTCCCGCCCCCGCCCGGGGGGAGGTGGGCAGGCGATCGAGGTTGCGACTCCCGCATTTCCGAGCCCACCTGCCCCTCACCTGTACGGTGGAGGCCCGTGCCAAGAAACACCCCGCTTGCCTCTAGGGTGCCCCAGGTTCCTTGGGCTTCGACGGTTTTGCCGTGGAAAGCGCGAGGCTCTCACACCAAAAATCCATGGACGCCCCGGGGTCTCAGGGTTGGGTTTCTTGTGGAGTTTCTCTTGTGGACTGGCCCCCACTGTACCTCGCGTCCGTCTTCCCCCCTCCCCGCATCCCCTCCTTCCTGGCTGCTCCTCGCACCCCTTGGGGTGTCCGTTTACGGGAGCCCTGGGTTGCGGTATTGACATCCGAGTTTTTGTTGTCATCGGGCCGTATTCGGACCGCCTTTGGCCTTGCCTTCTGCTCCTCCTCGCCCTGCCTGTCTTGTTCACATCCTCCTCCTCGTTCTCCTCGTCTCCCCTGCGAAGCGGCGAATCGGGTCCAAGTCCGGTCCAAATCGGGTCCCACACGGGGTCCAAGTCCGAGCCGAACCAGGCCCAAGTCGGACGGCGCTGGGGGCCACGGAGGCTCCCAGGGAACGGATATACCAAAAGCCCTCCCCTCCTCCTCCTCCTCCTCCTCCTCCTCCTCCTCCTCCTCCTCCCCCTCCTCGTCCTCCTCCTCCTCCTCCTCCTCCTCCTCCTCCTCCTCCCCCTCCTCCTCCTCCTCCTCCTCCTTCTCCTCCTCCTTATCCGTCCTCCTCTTTACACGAGGAAGATTCAAACATAAGAGAGAGCCCTCCCTCCCGTCCCCCATTCCGGACGGGGCTAGGACGAGGATGAGTCAGTTCCTGTGTGCGAAGTCCGCTCCTATCACTATTATCTCACTACATACCGCTAACGTATCGGCTCAGGTATTGGTGCAACATACTGGGCCGCCTTCATCGCAGCGCCCTGGAAAAGGACTAGCTACCCTCTTCCTTTCCCACTTTTACCTATGGGTTACTCTGTAGGTTCGACTATTTGGTCGTTAATCTACATACCCAGTTCCAGAGCTTCCCGACACGCTCTCAGACCGTTCGGGGACGCGCTGAGAAGACCGCGGCGCCCGAGACGTCTTCCAAAGCAGTTGGGTCTCAGAGATTCTCGTCTTTATCTTTACAACCCGATGTTATTCCTCGTCTTGGCTTCGTCTTTGAATGTATGGAGTATGGAATTGGTACGGTTGTGGCCTCTTTTCGGATGCTGCCAGAGGGGTCCTTGACCCACGGAATGGGGGCATCGCTGATGACGTAAGCATCTGTTTTCGGGGCTCTGTGTGGATTTCTCGGGTCGGCGCCAGGGCCCCCCTGAAGCGCTTCGCGCGCCAGGGAGGCGGGCTCAGCGCGGGTCCAAGAAGTCAGTGTGGGCCTCCGAGAAGCCAAAGTTGTGCCGAATTCTGTTCCTCTGCACAGGTTTCCCTTGTCCAGGAAGGTGCCCGCGACTGTTCGGGAGCCTCTGGGGTCCTCTGAGCCTCCCGAGGCGAGGGGTGCTGTGGAGGCCATCTCGGCCTCCCAGGGAATCATGGGAACACCGTGGCCCAGCGGTGCCTGTGGCAGCACCGAGCCACTTGCGAGGCAACATCCGCGTGGACCTCAGAACTCCGTCTTACAGTGGAGGCCCATGCCAAGAAGCACCCCGCTTGCCTCCAGGGTGCCCTGGGTTTCTCGGGTTTCGACGGCTTTGCTGTGGAAGGCGCGACGTTCCCACCAAAGAGCGATCGACGTCATGGGGTCTCAGGGTTGGCTTTCTTGTGGAAGGTTTCTTGTGGACTGGCCCCCCCCCTGCGGGGCCCCCGGGCGCAGGTGACCCAGGTGGCGGCGCCCACGACGCCGTCCAGGCGCGGGCGCGCCCGCGCCCCCGAGCGCCCTTCTGGGCCGCCGCAGCCCCGGCGGCGGGGAACCCAGGACGGGGGGGTGCTGCAGTGCAGGCGCGGGAGGTCGTGCGGGGATCGCTCGGCCCAGGGACAAAAGGGGGTGGTGCAATGGATTTGGTGCAATCGATTGGTGCGGCTGCACTACACCTGGGGCGTGCAAGACATTCCGGGACGCAAATGTATTGCTGGATGTTCGCGTGCAGTACAATGCAGTACAGTTCTCAGGCGCAATCCATTTGCGATCCAATTACCCCAAGCCTATAGCACCACCCCCTTGCAGCTGGACCCCCTTTTGGGTCACCCAAGCTCCCGCACATTGCTCCTCCCTCCCTCCTCTTTCGGCCTTCCTCCTCTCCTCCTCCCTCCTCCCCGCCAGCAGAAAAACACAGCGGTACACTGTGGCACGACTCGAGGGCCCAGCCCCCCCTCTGTTTGCCTTCCCCCCGTTTATTTCTGTCAGACATCCGCCACCAGGATACATACGTACACGCCCTCCAATAGACTGCTCCTGGGCCTCGGGGGGGGGGTGGGGGCGGAGTACAAAAGTCACCTATGGGAGCCAGTGGCTGTATACATCGCCGCCCTCCCTGAAGGTACATGCAAAGTTTCGGGGTGACCGCAAAGGGGGTCCAGCGACAAGGGGGTGGTGCAATAGATTTGGTGCAATAGATTTGTGAGGTTGCAATGCATATGGGGCGTGCAAGACATTCCGGGACGCAAATGTATTGCTGGATTTTCGCGTGCAGTACATTCGTTGCAATACAATGCAAAACAGTCCTCTGGCGCAATACATTTGCGATACAATTGCACCAAATCTATGGCTCCACCCCCTTGCAGCTGGACCCCCTTTTGGGTCACCCAAAGAGTTCGTCGGAGGTTGTCTGTGCATAGACTTTCGTTGCGCGGCGCATTCCCGGTGTGACGCGGGGCCTGTGCCTTTCTGCGATCTCGGGGGCGGCCAAGGGGGGGTGATGACACAGAGGGTGGAGGAGGAGGAGGAGGAGGAGGAGGAGGAGGAGGAGGAGGAGGAGGAGGGGTGGGGGGGGGGATATCACGGCCAGGGCCACGACGTCTCGCCACATTTCGTGGCGCCTCCTTTCATATTTCAAAACGCCCACTGGCTCCCCCTGGGCCGCGCACGTGCCTCGGGCCATGGTTTGCGAGCCCCCCTCTTGGACACCTCCCCCTTACCCCCTCTCCTCTTGCAGCCCTCCACCTCCATCGCGGCCGGCCCAGCACCCTCCTGCGCCCCCTCCCCCCCCTCCCCCTCCCCTCCCAGAGCACCCAGGGCCCGGGGGCCACGCCGCTCCAAAAAGGGCACGAGCATGCAGTGCCCCATCTGCGCTGGAGTGTCGTGCCTCGAGAATCGTCTGGGGAGCAGACGCACATGAGGCCCAACGAGAAAGGCTTCCGGGGTTCGTACGCCCCCCTCCTGGTGCGCCCA
Organism: Prorocentrum cordatum; assembly: GCA_963575745.1. NCBI lineage: Eukaryota > Dinophyceae > Prorocentrales > Prorocentraceae > Prorocentrum > Prorocentrum cordatum. The sequence continues at coordinate 38,832 of CAUYUJ010002759.1, forward strand.
GGGCCCGGGGGCCATGCCTCACAAAAAGGCACAGGCATGCAGCACATCACCTGTGCCAGGACATCGCGTCTCGAAAATCATGTGGGGAGTACATGAGCCCCAACGAGAAAAATGTTTCAGGGCGCATGCAGCCAGTTAGCGCAGGCACTCCCTTGATCCCCTGTCTTCCCCACTCTGTGCCGCACTCGTCGCGTATCCCAGGTAGCCGAGCCTTCTTGCAGAGAGGGCTTCGGCCTTGTCCGTGCCGACGGAGATTCGGGCTAAAGACGCCCACTGTAGCACAGACAAAGCAGGGTTCACACGGTCGTGTGCTTGTCCCCAGACAGTGCTTGCACTCGTGCAGCCGCGCCCGGGGCGATGGTTGACGAGTCGGGTTCACGCTTGCTCGTGGGGGTCATCGTTGCCATTGGGATTCTTTGACCGCCCCCTCCGAACCCTCCCCAGCGGAAGAAACTGCAGAGGAGACCCATGCCAAGAGGCACCCCGCTTGCCTCCAGGGTGCCCTGGGTCTCTCGGGCTTCGACGGTTTTGCTGTGAAAGGCGCGACGCTCCCACACCACAAACCGAGGGACGCCGTGGGGTCTCAGGGTTGGGCTTCTTGCGGAAGGTCTCCTGTGGACTGGCCTCCCCTGTTTTTGTGTGTACACTCGGCCCACGCGGACACGTCCACCCATTCCTCTGCCTCCTCCTCCTCCCATTCCTCTCCCTCCTCCTCCTCCTCCTCCTCCTCCTCCTCCTCCTCCTCCTCCTCCTCCTCCTCCGTCTCCTCCTCCGTCTCTCCTCCTCCTCCTCCTCCTCCTCCTCCTCCTCCTCCTCCTCCTCCTCCTCCTCCTCCTCCTCCTCTCCTCCTCCTCTCCTCCCTCCCTCCCTCCTCCCCCCCCCTCCTCCCCTCCTCCCCTCCTCCCTCCTCCCCCCCTCCTCCTCCTCCTCCTCCTCCTCCTCGTCCTCCCTCCTCCTCCTCCTCCTCCTCCTCCTCCTCCTCCTCCCTCCTCCCTCCTCCTCCTCCTCCCTCCTCTCTCCTCCTCCTCCTCCTCCTCCTCCTCCTCCTCCTCCTCCTCCTCCTCCTCCTCCTCCTCCTCCTCCTCCTCCTCCTCCTCCTCCTCCCTCTCCTCCTCCTCCTCCTCCTCCTCCTCCTCCTCCTCCCTCCCTCCTCCTCCCCTCTCCTCCTCCTCCTCCTCCTCCTCCTCCCTCCTCCTCCTCTCCTCCTCCTCCTCCTCCTCCTCCTCCTCCTCCTCCTCCTCCTCCTCCTCTCCTCTCCTCTCCCTCCTCCTCCTCTCCTCCTCCTCCTCCTCCTCCTCCTCCTCCCTCCTCCTCCTCCTCCTCCTCCTCCTCCTCCTCCTCCTCCTCTCCACTGTGTCTGTGTGCACACTCGGCCCGCGCGGACCCGGTGCCCTCCCTCTCGCCCGCCCCGCGGTCCTCCCCGTCCTCCTCGCGCGCCCGCCCGCGGGGGGGGCGCCGTGCCCTCGGCCCGCGGCCCGGTGTTTTGTGTGTTCGGCTATGCTTGACCAGCCTCGAGCGCATCCCTGTCCCTAAGAGGAGGGGGAGGGGGAGGGGGAGGGGGGAGGGGGAGGGGGAGGGGGAGGAGGAGGAGGAGAGGAGGTGGAGGATGGGGGGAGGAGGAGGAGGAGTGGTGGGAGGAGGTGAGGAGTGGAGTGTGAGGAGGAGTGTGAGGAGGAGTGTGAGGAGGAGGAGGAGGAGGAGGAGGAGGAGGAGGAGGAGGAGGAGGAGGAGGCGGGGGCGCCTCCCGGGGGTTCTCATCGCCAGGATCGAATTCCCACTGCGGGAGGCGCCCCCTTGAAGGCCGGGCGCCCCGGTGTGGGCCTCCCACTCATTACCAGCCTCGAACGTATCCCTACCCCTAAGTTTGACACGCCAAAAGGCGATGACAATCTTAGGGATTCGCCCTCAAAAAATAAGGGAGTCCCTAAGATTGGCATCGTGATGAGGAGGTGCCCAGCATAGGGATAGGGATATGTTCCAGGCTGGTAAATTCTTGACGATGCTTGAACATTGTTTGGGTATGTTTTTTTTTTTGTCCGCCCAAGCTCCGCCTGTAATTCGGGGGGACACGCCCGACCTTTTCCAAGCGCTGGAGGTCGGAGGCCCCGACAGACTCCCCCAGGCCGCCTTCGATTGCCCCCGGGGGGCCCGCGCAAGTGCCCCGGGAGGCCGCAGCCCGTGCAAAGCCGGCAAGAGCTCTTTCTTTGCTGGCCCGACCTCCCGAGGTTCGGTGCCCACTGTCGGAGGCAGCTCCCGGCTCGGCCAGCTTCGGACTTTCGGTTCCATCCCCCTTTAATCCCGCTGGACCCGGCCAGATCCCGGTGGATCCCGCTGCATCCGCGGCCTGATCCGACGCAGCAGCCCCCCAAGGGGGTTCAATGCTCCCTGACCCTTCCGACGAAGACCACCCGGCAGTTGCCTCCCATCTTGACTGGTTCTGCCCCGCCCCTCGGGGAGCGAAAATGGCATTAACATCCAGAAACTCGGAGGTCCGCGCGGATTTCTCGGATCTGCGCAGGACCCCTCTGGCGGCGCCTCCAGTGCCGCCCCTGGCGCGCTCCGCGCGCCAGGGGGTGGCGGATCCAGCGCGGATCCAAGAAATATCCGCGCGGACCTCCGCGTTTTTTTTCTTTATGCAATTTTTTCGTTCCCCGAGGGGAGGGGCAGAACCAGTCCGACAGGAGGCAACTGCCAGGAGGTCTTCGTCGGAAGGATCCGGGGGTTCAACACTCCCTGATCCTTCCGACGACGACCCCCAGCAGTTGCCCCCCTTCGGGGGGGGGGGGGGGGTTCGGGGGGGGTGCCACGGGGGGGGGGAGAGTTCGGTCCGTTGGCGCCTCGAACCGCAGAACAGCGCTGCAAAACGAGGTCTCCGGCCGCCGCCGGAGCCCGAGTGGCGTCGACGCTCGGGGCGCGCGCGGGGCATCGTCTTTCGGAAATCCGATGCGGATGCGCCAGCGGATCGGGCTCCGCCCCCCCCAGGGTCCCCCCCCTTTGGTGGGCCCCGACTCCTGCCTGACTGGTTCCAGGACGGGACAAAAACACACACAGACACAAGGAGTCGTCGATTCCCAGGAAGATATGGGAAAAGAGTGGGAGGTTGTGGGGAAGACAGAAAACCAGGAGATATGGGACCATATGGGGGATCCTTTGTACTTGTGTGTATGTATTTGTGTGTCCCAGGGCCCCTGCCTGCTCCTGCCCCCTCCCCACCCTGCCCTGCGCGGCCGCCGCGCGGCCAGGCTCGCGGCCTCGCCGCAGCTCGCCGGGCCCGCGGGGCCGCCCGCCGTGCGGGTGGCGTGCGCGGAGGGGCGGTGCGCGTCGCCGATCCAGGCGCGCTTTTCGCGCAGCGGGCGGCGGCCCGGCGCTGCTGTCCAGTCGGGCGCGTCCCTCTACAGGGGGGATATGCAACAATTGTCAAGAACTAGTCCGGGGATGATTTTTTGATGAGTGTTTGATTCTTTGTTTTTTTGTATTTTATTGTTCGTCCAAAATCCCCCAGTAGGGGGACACGCCCGACTTAACGCTGCTGCTGCGGCGGCGGCCTGGCGCTGCTGTCCAGTCGGGCGCGTCCCTCTACAGCTCTTTATCGCTCGGACGTGTGCACTTTTTCCCGGCGGGGAGTATTCAGGAGCATCCTGGATCATTCTGTGAAAAAAACCACGCACGAACCTCCAAAAAACACACGGAATGGACGTCCGAGCGATGGCCACCAGACAGGGGGACGATGCAAAAATAGTCAAAAGATAGTCTGGGGACGATTTTCTGATGAATGTTTGATTATTTTGGGGGCATTTTTGTATGTTTTATTTTGCGTCCAAAATCCCCCTGTAGGGGGACACGCCCGACTTAACGCTGCTGCTGCGGCGGCGGCCGCCGCCACGGTTGGTCTACCGTTAAGTCGGGCGTGTCCCTCTACGGGAGGAGTATTTCAAAAATGGTCCACAAATAATATGGGGACGATGTTTGTACTACTTTCGAGTGTGTGTGTGTGTGTGTTCAGCATGATTGTTGAGTATTTGTTTGATTTGTCCTCCAAGATTCGCCTGTAGGGGGACATGCCTGGCCTAAATCTACCTGGTGGTTTCATCGTTCCTCCTGCTCTCGATGAGCCAACGTCGCCTCCTCCTCCTCCTCCTCCTCCTCCTCATTTGCTTTCGGGGTGAGTTCCTTCCTGCTCCGCCTCTCCCTCCTCCTTCCAGGTATTCCTCCTTTTCCTCCTCCTCCTCTTCCTCCTCCTCCTCCCCTCCTCATCACAGGTACTTCTTTTTTAACTTGCGTGGTACTCCTCCTCCTCCTCCTGTCCTGTTCAGCGGACGCGATTGTTACCAACACTGAGGCACCAGTTGACTATGTTGTTGCACTTCTTGACAAAGTGACGCTCCGGTGCCACCTAGTCGGGCCCTCGCGGCTCGTTGCGGCAAAGCCGATCTCCGATGCCTAATACCCGCTCTCGATGAAAAATATACATCCTCGACCGTTGCTTGTGCGAGTTGGGACGTTTTGTTAGAATGCTCCTCTGCTGTCTGGCAAGGTTCCTGTAGTGTTTTCTGGGAACAAAGTTCCGCCACAAATTATTGTTTGGAGAGGCTTTTTTCCAAGAGTGCCCCCCTCGAGCGGACAAACGAACTACATAAAATAACAAAGAACAATAAGAAGCAGCCCAAACACCCGAAACACCAGCAAAACAACAAAGCCAAACGCGCTAACAATATTCCAAGGCAGCCAACATAGCAAAACAACGCAACAACGCCTCAAGACAGCCGAGCTCGCCCCAAGATGACCAAAAGGCTCACAAGGCGTTCTCAATACTGTCTAAGACGGCCTCCAGAGAGCCACAAGTTGGCCTCAAGACAGCCCATGCGCCCCCAAGACGGCCCCAGAAGGCTCCAAGAAACGCCGAAGAGGCCCTGGGGAGCAAGACAAGGTCCGCCTGCAAACCACCAAAGGCTCCCCAAACGGGCCTAAAAGGCTCCCAAGAGGCCCTCGGCCCTCAAGAGGCCCCAGGGAAGCTCCCAAGAGCGTCTTTAATTCACCCGCCTTCATGCTGCGGTGCTGCGGTGGCCAGATGGCGGGGTTTGCCACACGCAGGTGGATCTGTCGGATGTCCGCGCGGATCTCTTGGATCGGCGTTGGATCTCCCTGTCGGCGCCTCCGGCGCCGCCCCTGGGGCTCTCCGCGCGTGAGGGAGGGGGGTCGGTCCATCGACGATCCAAGAAATCCGCGTGGACGTTCGAAAGTTTATGCTCTTGGCGATGGGTACATGTCCCACCCCTTGGGATCAACCTGGGTAATCTTGACATGCTTTGCGTGCAGGGGCTCGGAACAGCTTGCAGCAGACGACCGCGCCAGAAAGTACTTCTGCCGGCCCTCCCGAGAGCCTGCGGTGGCCTCCCCACGGCGTGGACCGTTGCGTTGCTTCCAGGAGGAGAGATGTCGAATGTTATGGAAACGCCTATGTGGCCGAACGTTGCGGCCAGGGCTCGGCCAGGCCACCAAACCATGTGTTCCCGCAGCCGCTGTGGAAACCCTTCGGGAAACACGAGGGGGAGAAAGAACTAAAAGGGAAGAGAGGGAGGACAAATGAGGGGGAGGAGGAAGGAGGAGGAGGGAGGAGGGAGGAGGAGGAGATGGGGACGCAAGGAGGGGGGAGGAGGGGGGGAAGAGGCAAGGAGGGAGGAGAGCGCCAGCTACATCGAGTGCAGATTGGCAACAGGCTGTATCGCACGCAGTTGGAGTTCATGTACGCCTGCGCGGTCTATCAGGGGCCTGGGCTGACAGAGCCCCCTCGCGAGCCACCCGAGGATCACACGGCCAGCAGCCGGAAGGCATGCGAGGCCCGATACATATGCCAGCAGCTGGGTGTCGACAAGGTGGACATGCACCAGTGTATGCGTGGAGCAGAGAGAAGACGCCGTGCACGTCAGAGGCGCATGGGCAGGGAAAGCTGGCGCCGACGCGACGCCAGCCGAACGCCGTGAAACGCTTCGAACACCCCATCGCCGCCAACTCTGGGCACGGAAATCTACCACTCTTCTGACTGTGGCCCTCCCTGCGCTACGCCAGGAAGTGCGGCGTGTATCCCATGCAGGGCGCTGCTGACACACCAGCGACTACCACGAAGGGCTGCAAGGGGTTGATGAGCAGGGAAGCTGGCTCACCACCGCGGTGAAAGAGCACCCCAGCAGACTCTGCGAACTCATCGCAGCATCTTTGGCGCGGCACTCTGGCTGGAGGTTCCCCGACCTGGAGCACCTCACCTCGGACTGGGTCGTGTCCTCGAGGGCGAGGTCGCTCGCTTTGACCTGCCGCTCGACTCCTACGTCAGCCGCGGCATCGGCATGGATTCGAACCCTGGTGGGCGGCACCACGGGTACGAGGGCATGACGGCGCTGCAGGGAGCGAGCGAGTGGACCCGGCAGGATCGCCATCGGCCGTCACCCATGCCGCAGTTGATCGCCATCCTCCTCCTCCTCCTCCTCCTCCTCCTCCTCCTCCTCCTCCTCCTGCTCCTCCTTCTCCTCCCCCTCCGTCGACTCATTCAAGTGATATCGACGCGTATTCTGAGCCTCCCACATTTCAACAAGCACGTGGGCGTCGGATGTGGCGAGCCACCACGTCGAACAAGGCTGGAGGCCTCAAACTTGTTCCATGAGATGCACGATGGGACAACAACTGCCTTGGTCCGCGAGACGGCGAGGAGCCAAGCTAACTATCATGATGAGGCATCATTGACGGCGACGGTCAGCAGCTCGGGCAAGGAGGCGGTATAACCATTGTGCGCCAGACCGAAAGGGCGTGCCTGAGAGAGGAACGGTCAGCACCGCCGTGGGGCTTCTTCCCACAGACCCGGGCGTGCTCGGCATTCCAGCTGCTAAGTCAGAGCGCGGACTCGGGGTGCTCCTCGAGCCCCGAGTCCCCAGCGTCGCCACGAGGAAGCCCAGGCTCAGCACGGCGGGTCCCTGTGTGAGAGCGCGGACCTGGGTTAGTTTGCCCAGGTCGTACGCGTCGCCACGTGCCCGAGGAGAGTCCGGGCGCTGTCCTGCGAGGAGTCAGGGCGCGGGCCCGAGGTGCTCCTCGAGCCTCTGGCAGTCGGGGTCGCCGCCTGCCGCATCAGCGTCCCAGCGGAGGGCGCCTACGACGTGGACCTGCGGTGCTTTCCGGCCTGGGCTGCCTCTGGGCCGACGCGGCGGGAGCGCCACGCTGTGGGCCGTCGGGGGGCCCCTGGCAGAACCTCCCCGCTCGCTTCACGGCTGCAGCAGGGAAGGGGAGGCCAGTGAAACAGGTGACCTCATCCCGCAGCGTGGCCGTGATGAGCTCTCCTTGGAGGTGACGAGGAGGCCGCCGACCTGGACTGGAACGGCTGCCGCAGCAGCGAGGGGAGCGACGTGCTGCCGAGGTCGCCTCCCCTGGCGGCGGCGCGGCTGGCGCAGCTGCGAGCCCCGGGCGCGCCAGACCCCCAGGACGGCTCCCCTGGCGGCGGCCCCGCAGGCGCACGCGCGGCAGCGGGCCCTGGGTGAGAGGGCTGCCCCGTGCGCCAGCACTGTCGACCTGTCTCGTGCGCACCGGGGGCCCCTGCGGACTGCGGGGGCCCACGGGGCCGCGGGGCGCTGCGGGGGCCGCTCGGTGGAACGACCACCAGGGGCCCTCGGCGCCGGAGGAGGAGGAGGAGGAGGAGGAGGAGGAGGAGGTGGAGGAGGAGGAGGAGGAGGAGGCCGGCAGGAATCTGCTTCCACGGGCGCGACCCCCCCTCGCCTTCCTTCTCGCGAGCCTCCTCCGGAGAGGGGCCCGCTTGCTGCCCTCTGCCTGCTGGCCCGGCAGTCCTGCCGCCGTGGCCGCCGCCGCCGCTGCGGCATTGTGGCAGCCTCGTCCCGGCTGCGCGGCGGACGCCGCGCTGTGAGCCGTTACAATGGGCATGGGAGGAGGAGGAGGAGGAGGAGGAGGAGGAGGAGGAGGCGGAGGAGGAATGGACGCACTGAGGGAGGAGGGATGGTCTGGGAGCTACTGGGGACGCCTCAACACGCATCTTGCTTCTCTAATTGGTTTCTTCACCCGACCTGGATCGCACCCGTTTCCTCTATCCACGTCCAATTTTCTGCTTGTGAGTCTGGTTCTGGTACGAGAATGCTGCTCGTTGTCTTTGCCGCGCGCTGCGTCGCGGGGATGGCGTGCACATGGGCAAGTTGTGTGTGTGTGTGTGTGTGTGTGTGTGTGTGTGTGTGTGTGTGTGTGTGTGCCGTTGCGTTTGTTGCTGCCTCCCTCGCTGCCTCGTGCAGGTGCGAGCTACGGTCCCGGCGGTGGGGAAGCAGGCCATGCTGCAGAATGCGGCCAGGCGCCGGGGGGTCGGATTCTGAGCGGCCCGAGGCTCGGCCAGGGCCGCTCGTGTCGCTGCGCGAGCAGCGAGGAGTTCGCGCGCGAAGCAGGCTGCGCGCATGAACATGATTCTTTCTCGCCCTCCTCCCTCGGCCATGCTGGCTCCCCCTTTCTCGATCTGTCGATCTGTTGCCCAGACGCTGCTTGCAATCGGGGGTGCTTGCGTCCCTTCTCGGGACCTGGGGCCGGAGTGTCGGCCCAGCGGCTACGTTGTCGCCGTGGCCGCTCCGTCGCCGCGCCGTCGCCGCCCCGTCGCCGCCCGTGGTCTGGGCCTGCTCGTCGGTCTGGCGGCTATGTTGTCGCCGTTGCCGCCCCGTCGCCGCCTCGTCACCGCCCGTGATCTGGGCCTGATCGTCGGTCTGGCGGCTATGCTGTCGCCGGCCCCGCCTCGTCGCCGCTTAACGTGCACAACGCAGGCTGCACCGCAGATATGGCACGACTCCGTCTGCACCACATAGTAGGTGTTGCACAGCAGATACTGCACCACAGGGATTTCACCACACAGGTTGCACCAACCGGTTGCACCGCATCTATTGCACCACAGATGCTGCACCGCATATATGGTACCGCATAGATGGCACAACATGGGCTGCACCACATATGTTCCACCACTTCGATTGCACCGCATACGTTGCGCACCACATAGATTGCACCATAGGTTTAGATTGTACCATCAATATGGGTTAACATCGGTTGCAGAACAGATATTGCACCACATATATTACTCAACCTAGATTGCTCCACACATGTTGCACACCATCTATTGCTAGAAGCTCACTGTTAGGGATCCACGCTCGGTGACACACACACACACACGCACACACACACACACACGCACACACACATTTACATATACGTGTGTATACATATATATATATATAGGTGCGTATATATGCATATAGGTATCGTGCTCCGCGCACGCCGATACAGGCAGCGCATAAACACCAGAGGGATCGAATTCCTCTTGACCGCCGAGTTGACTCGCCCCTGGTGATAGGCTGGGGCTCCTGCTCTGGATGCTTCACGATGAGGCCGATCCAGAGCTGCTCCGTGGCGCCTGGATGAGACGACATGTGCAGATGACCTGCACACTGGCGACGAGCGGCGTTCGCCGTTCGCCTGCGGAGCGCTCCGTTGCCAGGTCGCGCTTGACTGGCCGACTGCCGTCGCCCAGATGCCGCGCAGAGATTTGTGCCGTTGTGGGAAATAGAGAGTGTGTTTGATGACCCTCCGGGCCATCACGCGCGTCATGCCGCCCTCTTCCGCCCCCCCCTCCCCGCCTCACATAACGTCCCCCCCCCTCCTCCCTCCAGTGCGTCCCCGGCACTGCCGCAGCGCCTCTGGCACCAGTCTGTCACGGTGGGGGGGGCCGGGGCGTTACGCTGTGCCCTTCCCCCTCCGCAGCTCATAACGCCCGTTATCGCCGCGAGTGAAGAAGTGCTCTCATATTGAGCCGATCCAGAGAAGCTCCGAGGCACCTCAGAGCCTCATCTTGAGACTATCCTCGGACTCTAGGCAGGCTGGGCGGCAGACGAGACGCGTGGGCCACTGCTGCCCCAGTGATGCCACGAAGCAGCCACGAGCTCCCTTGCCCATTCTCTCTCCCCTACCTTCAGGGCAACGCTAGGGTGGGATAGGCTCAGGGGGTAGGATGCACCGATCCCCACCCGTCCATTAATTACGGATATGGGCCTGATCGCCCAACAAATCCCGGAAGGATCCTGATTCGCTTCATGGGCCTATCGACGATCTATCGGCGATCTATCGCCGATAGATAGGTCGATGTCTCCCCCCCCGAGCCAGTCCCTCCTGACGTCTCCTCGTCCCTGCTTCCCTGCCTCCTCCCTCTCTCTCTTTTGCCAGGAGGGCATCGGCAAAGAAGAAACACAACAAACTACACGAGCACACCACACTTTCGGACGGCCGCGCAGATTGTTCTTGGGTCGGCCAGGGACTCCCCTCCCCCCTCGGCGCGCGGAGCGCGCCATACTCGCGCGGCGCCTGCGGCGCCGCCAGGGAGGCCCAGCTGATACCCATCGTGGGTGGACAGAACCCCCAACAGTGACACGTCGATCAGTGAACTGTCCGTTTTCGGCTCTCGAGAGGGCGCCGTGGCCGCTCTTTTCCAGGCTTGCGCCCGCCAGGTTTGGGCCTCAGGTCGCCTTCACTAGACCACGTTTTGCTAAAGGGGGGTCTGTCCATCCCCGAACCCCCGAAATCCACGCGGACCTCCGAGGCATCGCCGGGCCGCCCCCCTCGCCCCGCCAGGCCTCTGCCTGCGCGCGCCGCCGCTTCAGCTGAGCGAGTCGCCACCTCCGGGGAGGGCGTTCGCTCTCGAGGCGCGCGCCTATAGAAGCAGCCCCCCGGTCCGCCCTGGGGTGCGCCGTGCCGAAGGGGGGCAAGCAACCATCGGAGAAGGTGTGCCCAGGCGCGATCCGTGGGAGGAGCTCGGCGGAGGGCGGGCGACGTCCCATGTGCGAGGAGGTCGGGGGAGGATCTGAGCTGTCGATCCCAGGCGGCGACGATCGACTCGGAGAGCTCGGCGGAGGAGGAGGAGAGGGGGGAGGAGCAGGAGGAGGAGGAGGAGGAGGAGGAGACGGAAAGGGAGAGGGAGAGGGAGAGGGAGAGGTAGGAGGAGAGGGAGAGGGAGGAGGAGAGGGAGAAGGAGGAGGAGGTGGAGGAGGAGGAGGAGGAGGAGGAGCAGGAGCAGCAGGAGCAGCGGGAGCATGAGCAGGAGGCGGAGGAGGAGGATGAGGAGGAGGAGCAGCAGAAGGAGGAGGAGGAGGAGGAGCAGGAGGAGGAGGAGGAGGAGCAGGAGCAGGAGGAGGAGGAGGAGCAGGAGGAGGAGGAGGAGGAGCAGAGCAGGAGCAGGAGCAGGAGGAGGAGCGAGGAGGAGCGAGGAGGAGCGAGGAGGAGCGAGGGGGAGCGAGGAGGGGCGAGGGGGGGCGAAGCCCGCGAGAGGCACGCGGCGCAGCAGCGGTGCGCCTCCCCGGTGGTCGTGCGCCGGACGCGCTGCACCACCCCGGTGCGGTGCCGCTTGGCCTCGGGCGCGCAGGAGGCGGGGGGCCGCCCGCCGCCTCAGGGGTCAGCGTCGCCGGACCGGCTGCAAGACGGCAGTGTTCGGAGGAGGAAGAGGCTCGGTCGGACCGAGGAATCAGTCGGGCCTGTCCCTCTACATGGGGGGATATTTAGAAGTAGTCCAAATGTAGTCTGGGGAGGATTGTTCGACTCTTTTTGGCCATTTTGGAGCATGTTTGGCCCATCTTCAGCTTTCCCTTCCATAGTCCGCCTGTAGGGGGAGATGCCCGACCTAAACCGAGGCCGGGGAGGGTACCCTCATGTCTTCGTGCTTGTGGGATGTTCTCGTGCATCCTGGGGAGGGTACCTTTGGATGTTCTGCGTGTGTTGCCCGGCGGAGGGTCCTCATGTTCTAGAGGGATGTTCTTCTGGCCGAGGTCCGACTGTACCGATGCCGGTACCCTTCCCTCGTTTTCCCTTCTTGGGGCCTCCTGGGAGGCCCCCGTTTCTACGGCTGGACCCGGCTCCCGATTCTGGTCAGAACGCGCCCCGGGGAAAGGTCCGGGGAGTAGCGGTATGGGTAAGTGGTATCCCCCAAGCATCGTTTGACCGGTTGCAGATTGACAATGTCAGAGCGTATGCAAATCGCCATGAAGGAAACGGCTCCGGAGGGAGATGGGTCCAGGTCGGTGCACAGAATTGCTCAGGGTCAAAGTCTGGTCCTGGGGAGGCCTACCTGGGTCCCAGGACCTGCTTCCCCCAAGACCCGCTTCGCTCATGCCAAACAAGTTGCCGTTTGTGGAGATACCCCAATTCGACGGCACCCGATGTGGGCGGCCTTCTTACCGCCAGGGGACTCCTGCGTCGATGCGAGCAATCCGCGCGGATCTCCGAAAGTTGATTTTTATGTTTGTCATGACTTGTTCCCCGAACCCTCCTCCTCCTCCTCCTGCTCCTCCTCCTCCTCCTCCTCCTGCTCCCCCTCCTCCTCCTCCTCCTCCTCCCCTCCTCCTCCTCCTCCTCCTCCTCCTCCTCCTCCTCCTCCTCCCTCCTCCTCCTCCTCCCCCTCCCCCTCCTGCCCCCGAGGAGGCCCTCCACTTTCTCATATAAGGCCGCCCCCCCCGCGCCCCCCCCCCACCCGGGTGGCCGCCAACCGCTCTCGGTCGGCGGCGACCTGTCTCCCAGAAGCGGTCCGAGAGCACTGGGGCGCAGTGGCAGACGACTTTCGGGGGCGGAAAAGAGGGGGGTGATGACTAGGGGGGGTAGATATCATGGCGTCGGCCATGATATTTCCCCAGATTTCATGGCGCCTCTTCTTGTTTCATTACGTTCCTGGCCCCCCCGCTGGGCCGCGCACATGCCGCCGGTCATGATTTGCACCCCCCCCTCTGGGACACCCCCCTCTTGGCCGCTCCCGAGAATTGGGGCACGGGGGGCGTGTGCCTGCGATTGGGTGCCGTGGGACAGGCGGGAAGCACGCTTTCCTCCAGCGCCTGCGGTCAACGGGCCCCGGCCCGGCCCGCTGGCCAGCCGTCCGGCGGACTCGGCGCGCTCCGCTCCGCTCCGCTCCCCACTGGGCGGCGGCATCTCGCCCCCACCAGCCCATTCCCGCAGGTGGGGATCTTTCCGGCGAAACCCGCGCGGAACAGCCTGTGTCCGGCACCGCCCAAACATACTGATATTAGATGCGCGTCGGCCACAACAGGGCGACGCGCGCGTTCGGAGATCTACAGTGCAGGCCATGCCAGGAAACACCCTGCTTGCCTCCAAGGTGCCCTGGGTGTTTTGGGCTTCGAGAGTTCTGCTGTGGAAGGCGTGACGTTCCCACACCAGAAGTCGATGGACGTCCTGGGGTCTCAGGGTTTGATTTTTTGTGGAATGTTTCTTTAGGGGAACGAACAACGACATAAACATACAACCTCTGAGGTCCGCGCGGATTTCTCGGATCGGCGCTGGAGCCCCCTGGCGGCGCCTCGGGCGCCGCCCCTGGCGCGCGCAGCGCGCCAGGGGGCGGGGGGGTCCAGCGCCGATTCGAGAAGTCCGCGCGGACCTCTGAGTTGTTATGTTTATGTCGTTGTTCGCTCCCCTATTCGTGTGGACTGGCCTCCACTGTAAAGGTAAAAGCTCGTGGTGGGATCCTTCCGGCCCTGCCGCTCAGGAAGCCACGTGACACAAGATGTTGTGCTATGTGTGTGCTCGGGTCGGGCGTAGGGCTTCGACAGAGGCCCACCGTACTGGCATGTCCTTACGCGTCCCACACATCTCCACCCAGAGTGGGCCGAGTCGGCCAGTGGGGCCGGGAATGGGAGGAGGAGGAAGAGGAGGAGGAGGAAGAAGAAGAAGGAGAAGAAGAAGAAGAAGAAGAAGAGGAGGAGGAGGAGGAGGAGGAGGACGAGGAGGAGGGGGAGGAGGGAGGAGGAGGAGGAGGAGGGTGAGGGAGGAGGAGAAGGAGGAGGAGGAGGGGGAGGAGGAGGAGGAGGAGGATGGGGAAGAGGAGGGGCCATGCCAGTGGGGATGGGGATCAGCTAAGCTATGCTCAGGGGGCGGGGGGCGCTGAGCACATCCCAGTCCCCAAGCAGCCGCGGTTCGAGCATTTCCCAGCCTCCCGTTCGAGGCAGAGCGACACGCTGTCAGCTTGCAGGGTATAGCTATCGAGTCGTAGTGGCCGTCGCCGCGACACGCTACGCATCTGTTCCACCCTAAGAAGGTACATACATGCATGCACACCCATGCACGTCACACACATACACATATGTATCGTATACATGCACATGCCCATCCAAGTAAACCAGCAGGGGTGCGAACGGGACCCCTTCTGGATCATTTACGGGTGTCGATGTTTAGGCCAGGATTTGAGAAAGGCAGGGCTCTGGCTGCGGTCTCGACCCGGAGGCTTTCATCTCAGCGGGATGCCAGTGTCCGATCCCAGTCAGGTCCGACACAGTTGAGATCCGGAACGGGTTGTGTCCGAAACGGGTTGGGTCCGAACGGGGCTCTAAAGCGGATCCCAACCCGGCACGGGTCCTGGTCACTTGGAGGAGGAGGGCTCGCCCCATGTCTTTTTTCTCCTGCCTGTCTCCTCCCCCTTCTCTTCCTCCTCCTCCTCCTCCTCCTCCTCCTCCTCCTCCTCCTCCTCCTCCTCCTCCTCCTCCTCCTCCCCCCGTGGTACGGGCGCTCCTCCTCCTTTGTCCTCCTCCTCCGCCTCCTCCTCCCGGGGCCCGGCTGCCGGCCGCGCTCGCAGGACGGGCGCGGTGCACGGCGGGCGGCGGGCGGCCTCCCTGCAGCGTGCCCGCTCCAGTCCCCGACGCAGAGCGCCCACTCGCCCGCAAGCGCCCGAAAAGTGCACGCCTTCCCTCCTGTGCTCGTCCACGCACACGCGCCCGAAAAGTGCACTCCTTCCCGCCCGAAAAGTGCAGCGCCCACGCGCACGCGCTCAAGTCCCCGACGCAGAGCGCCCACTCGCCCGCAGAGCGCCCGACAAGTGCACGCCTTCCCTCCTGTGCAGTGGGGGCCCAGACCAAGGAACTGGGGGAACGAACAATGACATAAACGTAAAAACTCGGAGGTCCGCGCGGATTTCTCGGATCCGTGCCGGACCCCCCTGGGGGCGCCTCCGCCGCCGCCCCTGGCGCGCTCCGCGCGCCAGGGAGGGGGGTCCAGCGCGAATCCGAGAAGTCCGCGCGGACCTCCGAGTTTTTATGTTTATGTCACTTTTTGTTCCCCTAACCCTGCTTGCCTCCAGGATGCCCTGGGATTCTTTGGGTTCCGATGGTATTGCGATGGACGGCGCGACGTTCCCGCACGAAAAATCGATGGACGTCCTGAGGTATCAGGATTTAGTTTCTGGTGAAAGGTTTCTTGTGGACTGGCCTCCACTGTACCCAGCAGTCGTTGAAAGTATGTATTTTTGGATTCCCAGACTCCAATATACTTTAAGCCCCTTCCTACTTCATTGATCGAGTGGCTTCACCTTTTCCGTCCTCCGCAGGGGGCGGACGGAACCCAATCTATTTTCAACGCCTTCTTCTTCCATGTTTTTACCTACTTCTTCCGACCGATGGGTAGGGGACCGGATTTGGGCCACTTGCGAGTAGTTGTTGTCTGCGAACAGTGGAACGCGTTTGCCGTTTTTCCCCCGAAAAGAATCCGGAATTTATACATAACCACCGCCTGGAGGATCAATGTTTGGGGACCTCGGCAGGTGGTGGATATGGACATATTCGGGCCCACAGGGGCCAACATATATCCATATCCACTGCCCGCCGCGGCACCAGGACGTCAAGGAGGTGCAGAAAAGAAGAACTTCCCCCGACAAGGGCAGGGATCTCGCCGAGGGACGAGGAGGACGCCCTCCCGGCAAGGTGCAGCAGCACCGCTGCGCGTCCCCGCTGCTCTCGCGGCCGAGCTGGCAGCAGCAGGGCGCGGCAGAGGCGGGCCGTCCTGAGAGTCGCCGCCGTGCGCCGTCGTCGTCGTCGTCGTCGTCGTCGTCGTCGTCGTCGTCGTCGTCGAAAGTCGTCGTCGTCGTCGTCATCGTTGCGTCGTCGTCGTTGTCGTCGTCGTTGAGTCGTCGTCGTCGTCGTTGCGTCGTCGTTGCGTCGTCGTCGTCGTCGCCGTCGTCGTCGCCTCCTTTCGGGGGAGGGCGAGTTTAGACTGTCGGCGGCCCTCCTCTCCCCCATCTTCCCTCTTCCTCATCCTTTTCTCCTCCTTTTCTCCTCCTCCTGTCCCCCCTCGTTCGGGATGGCCGCTGTGGTGTCTCAGCTGGGCCTCCTCCCGGTCGGCAGCGCCTGGACAGCCAGGAGAGATCAGAGCTCTCGGAAACACCGAACTTACTCGCTCTTTGGACGCGGGTGGCCACGCTCAGAACACACGAGGCATCCCTCTCTCTCTCTCTTTTTCTCTGTTCCCTCCCTCCTTCATCCCCTCCCGCTCCCCCATTCTCCTTTTCTCTCTCCTCCATTTCTCTTTTATCTCCGCCCCTCCTCCCCTCTCATCCACCCTCCCCCTCAAGGAGGAGGAAAAGGAGGAGGAGGAGGGATCCTTTTCATCCCTCTGTTTCTGCGGCTCTCTTCCTGCTGGCTCGAGTAAACGTTTGGCTCAAGTAAATGCTTGGGAGTCCAGGAGGCGTGTTCCACGGATGTCTGAGAGCGGGACGGGAGGTAGCGGTAGGAATGTCAAACCGTTCGGAGGCCCGCCGGTGAAGAAGAAAGGCAAGCAAGAGACCGAGGGCATGTTCGCCGTAACGGAAGACAAGCCACCATGGGCAGTGGCCATGCGAGGTGGGAGAGGCGAAGGCGATGGCCATGAGGCACAGGGGGGGGTGCGCGAGCTGCGGGAGCAGGTCAATGAGGTGCAGCTAGAGACCTTCCGGCAGGCTGCGAAGGTGGCGCCGACGGCGACGCCTGGGCCGACAGCGGGGCAGAACAGCAGGAGAAGCTGGGGGAAGGAGGGGGAAAACATCGCGCGCTCTCTTTCGGCACGCCTCCAGGATACACTAAGGCGAAGGACATTGTCACTTGCATCGGGGGCGTGTTGAAGGAGGTGGAGTCGGAGTTGGATAAAGTGTTCGCGTTTTGCGTGCAGCGGGACGTTTGCGGAAGAGGGTGGGGTTCGTTTCAAGTCAGCGGGCGCAAAGTGGGATTAGTTTGGCCAACCCGCCGCCCAACGCAAGCGCGAGTACCAGGGTAAACGGATTCATTGCAGCGTGGACTCCAAGCATCAGGACCAGAATTCGGAGGAGGCGGAACGGGAGCAATTCGGGAGGCAGTGAGGACCGTCATCGGGATGAGTCGGTGAGTGGACGGAGACTCTGTCAAGCGGGACATCGACACTCGTTGGAGACGCAGCGGCGTACCACGATGATTTCGACCAGGCTTACGACAAATGACACGGGTCACAGATGTCCCAGGGAGGAGGAAGAGGAAGGTATAGGGAAGTCGGCGGTGATGTCCACTTCACGATCTTACGAAACACTTGAGCGGTGAAGCCAGCAGGTCATGTTCTGGCTGATTCTCCGGATTGCTCGCAGGGCGCAATGGGGCATCAAGGAGGGAGGGGGGAATTTGTCGTCCTCTGCTCGATCGCGAACGGAATGCAGGATGGCAGGATGCGAATTATTGGTCGCGCTGGGGTGCTAGATCTTCTAAAAGGGGGCCTGTTGCCGACAATAGCATCAGGGGCGGCCAAACCGACCCCTAGCAAACCATACCCTTGCGTAGCGAGTTTTGCGCTTTCGAGGTCAATGCGGTCCGCGCGTGCGTTGGCTGCAGACTCGAGCAAAATGAATTGCCCACGCGCGAAGCGCTCTCGGGGCACGACTGGCGCCGCCCCAAAGGAATGCGCAAACAGAAGTCATGAAGTGCAGCAAGTGTGCCGCGCAGCTTCCTCGATCGAGTCGGCATGCGCGCTTGTTTGGCGGAGTTGGCGAAGGAGCAATGGGAGCATCGCTGCCATTCTTGCGCGTGCGTCTACAATGTTTTCAGATGCGGCACCATCGCATCTGCATCTTGGGGCGCGAGCGGCTTCGCAACTAGAGGAAACATATGATTGCCCGCTGACACTTTTCGGTGCTACTGTTGACTCGATCATCTTAACCACTCGCGTGCGTTTTGTGTTTGTCTCAGAATCAATGCTCGACAGTGGCCCCTCGCGGAAATTGCAGGGATTTGACGACAACTCGCCGTCGATTTCGGCTGACGCCCGGGGCCCCGCTTTCCTAGGTCACCGAGAATGTTAGGATATGCGGGGGTTGCCAGACGATTGATGCTGGCGGTCGGACTCCGGAGCTCGCGGTTTCCCTCGAGCGAGCTGGGCGAGGCCCCCCCCCCCCGAAGCCGCAACGAGGCTCCGAAAAAAGGTCTTCTGAGGCCCCCAAAAGAGCTCCGAGAGGGCTCCAAGCCGACCCCCAGTGGGCCCCAGGTCAAGGTGCACGGTGCATCATGCAACCGCAATGGCATGGCGGGGGACGTTGTTGTTGAGCACGACGCCGCGCCGTGGGGCAAACGGCAATGCATGCCGCATCGAGGAAAACCTTACCCTCTTGCTCCAAGGGAGCACGCGGAAACAATACGACGTAAAAGTGTGCATGCAAATGTCGCTTGCAGGAGCCTCCTTGGGACTCTCTCGGGGTTCTCTCGGGGCGTCCTCGGGGCTTCAGGACAGCCCCAGCGCGGCCCAAGACGGCTCCAAGAGGGCACCGGCGTGGCCCACGCAACGGCCCAAACTCATGTTGCACCATGCATCCTGATGCGGGCCCTCCAAACATGTATTTGGACCCCTTCTGATGGGTGCCCTCTGGGGCGTTCTTTGGGGCCCTCAATGGGTTCGAGGGGGCTGTGGGTGGGCCTTGGGGAGACCCCCGGGGGGGTTCCAGGAGGACCCCGGATGGATCCCCAGATGGCCCAGAGCCAAAAATCATTTTGAATATTGGATTTGGGCCCTCTTGGGGGGTAACCAGATTTTATTAAAGCCGCATTGGCGAGTTCTCGGCAACACGGGCTCCCCCCGGCTTCGGGCGGGTTTCAGGAAGTCCCGGAGAATGCCCCCACGGGGCATCAAGTGGACCCCGAGACATTCCTGAATCAGGATGCAGCGCGCGCCCTAACTTTGGATTTTCTTGGGGTCCAGGCGGGGCTCTCCCGAGGTCCTCTTGTGGGCCTCACGGGGCCCACTTGGGGATCCCTTGAGCCCTCAGGCAGGCTTCCAGAAAGTGTTGGCGCTCCGCGTATCCCCACCAGCCCGTCCAAAAAATCACCAGGCGACTTGCCTTGATCATCGGGAGGAGCGATGAGGGCGAAGGGGTGAGCCAGGAGGGAGGGGTGATATACAATAGCAGTTGAATACGAGAGTGGTCATGGACAGCAGTGTTCATATACGCAAGTGGTCGTGCACAAGAGGCCCTCTTGGGTATCTCTTGGGCCCCCTTGGGGCCCTCGTGGGGCTCGCTGAGGGCCGTCTTGAGGCCCTCTAGGGGCCCTCTTGGAGCATTGCCCGGGCCCTCCAGGGCCTTCCAGTGCGATCCGGAGGGCTTCGAGCGGGCTCACGACGGTTCCAAGAGAGCTTCAAAGTTTGTCAATATTTTTGAAATTTTGAGGCCCTCCTGAGGCTCTCTTGGAGCCCTTTTGAGGCCCTCCGAGATTGCATTGCAAGGCCTGGAGGGCCCCCCCGAGGGCCCCCGACCAGGAAACCTCCGGGGGGGGGGTCGTCACGGTAGCCTCCGGTTTGGGCGCCCCCTCGTCACGGAAGCTTCCGGTTTAGGTTGCGCCCGGGGCCCCCCCGAGCTCGTCGCGGAAGCCTCCAGTTTAGGCACAAGTCGGGAAACAAGACAGACGGGCGGGGGTCCCGGGGGGGGTCGCCACGGAAGCCTCCGGTTTGGGGCGCGCCCAAATGATGCACTACCGTGACGAGCTCCGGGTCCACACTTTCGAAATTTTCATTCGGGGATCCGCCCCAGGCGAGCCCCAAAAGACAGTCGCGCGGCCCCCGCAAGCCGCGCGAGTGCAGTTTGGGCCTCGCTGGGGGGCGGAGGGCAAGGTTTTGTCGCAGGTGCCGCGGGAGTCCAGGCCGGCTGGTCTTTCCCGATCTTCCCCCCGTTACTCCGCCGCCATCCTCTCCTCCTTCCTTACTCCTTCGTGTCTCCCCCTCCCTCGCCGTCCCCTCGCCACTCTTTCCTTGCTCTTCACTTTGGCCTCTCGCCATCTCCCTCTTTCCATTCTGTCCACTTCTCCGCTGTCCTCACAACATCCCCACCTTCTCTGTCTCTCCTCCTTGCCCTCTTTTCCTCCCCCCGCTTTCCTCGCTTTTCCTCGCCCCCTCCCTCCCTAGTGCCCCTTCCCTCCCATCCCTCCCCCCTCGCATTGGCCCCCCTCGCCCGCATCGCCCTTGCCCTCGTTTCTTCCTCTCCTTCCCTGCCTCCGACATTCCTTCCCTCCCCCGTATCTCTCCTACCTCCTCTGGCTCCTCTCCCACGCCCCCCTCCCTGTGTGCGTCTTTCGCCCTGTCTCCCTTCCCCCCCTTCTCTCCCCCCCCCCCTCCCCCCTCCCTCCCCCCTCC
The DNA here is from genome assembly GCA_963575745.1 of Prorocentrum cordatum. Lineage (NCBI taxonomy): Eukaryota > Dinophyceae > Prorocentrales > Prorocentraceae > Prorocentrum > Prorocentrum cordatum. Next base: position 59,271 of record CAUYUJ010002759.1, read on the forward strand.
CTCCCTTAGACCCTCGCCTGGCGACGCGCTGCACAATGCACTCCGCCGCGAGGGCGAGCTGGGCCAGGGGTCGAGGAGGAGGGGGGCGGAGGAGGGGGAAGTTGAGAGAGGGCGGGGAGGGGGGGGACGAACGGGGGCGGCAGGGGAGGGGAGGATATATAAAATATGAGGACGGGATATCAGGCGGAAGTGGAGGGGTGGGGGTTGCACGTGCGGTTTGTGCGGCATGTGCTGGCATGTTGCACCCAGGCATACTATTGGTTCCCAGTGTTTGCAACTCATTGCCTCAATATGTGCAACGTACTGTGTTGCGTCTGTGGGGATGCGTGGCCAATGCCTTGAAACGTCCGCAGTCTTTCATGGGGCGCGTGAGCCTGGTCGCGCAGCACGTGCGTACTCATGCGCCTGGCTCGGCACCGGAGCCATAGTTGCCAACGCAGACATGGGCGCTCTGTGATAGAGCCAAGTGTGGATCCTATGATATGTCTGTTTGTGCACTTTCGAGGCTCCTGATATGTAGCGGGAACGCGTTGTCAAAACCCCTTCCACAGGAGGACCGTCTCTTTGGGCCATCATTTGCTCGATTCGCCATCCCTGCAGGCGTATGCGTACGTCAGGGTGGGTGACGTTTCACTTGCTCGTCCATATACAAAAGGCGTGGTGTTCCTGTGTCAAATTCCCGAAGTAGCGAAACGATTTATTTGTAATACTGGTGTCGTGAGTGTGCCGATCACTTTTGAGAAATCGTTCAAGGTTTGCCAGGTATGTTGTAAGACTGTTCAAATCCTGGCGGTCGTACTTCACCGCGCGCAAAGCATGCGACTGCTTCGTTGGGATATGTTCGTTTTGGGGGTGGTTGCGTTTTTTCCTAGCCGCCCAGGTTCAGTGCGCGTTTCGGCTCACCGACATCACGTGCGCACCTTGGAGCTCTGATTCGCATTAGAAAGAGTTGCGCTACGCAGCGCAGGGCCGAGGCATGATATGTTGAATGATAAACGCCCGTGCCAGCGCAGACGCGTCGCTCTGGCCGGCCACCGTTGGTCACGCCATTCGAAGGCAGCGCGTGGATTTCATGCGCCGTTGACGTTTCCCGATGACTGTCCGTGGGCCGTGCCCCTTATCTCGCGTCGTTCTTTCTGCCGGCCCGTCGTCGCGACTTCTGCCCGCGCTGGCGCTTTCGTTTATGTTCGTCCCCGAAGCGCTTGACTGGTGCAGTGGTTTCCAAAACGTCTCGATTTAGTTGTCTCTCCGCATGCCCCCGGGACCGCGACCCGGTCTTGCGAGAGCGACGCTCTCAGGAAGGATATCATTCGCTCCCTGTGTTTGCGCACTTCCGCCTTCTTTGAAAAAAGGGCATGGTTTGGTAGGGGTCGGTTTGGCCGCGCCCGATAGCATAGAGTAGTTTTTAGAATCTGGCCATGAGTGGCGCCGTTTGCCGGCGACCGCGACAACGACATTCATTGGGGCATTTTTTTGCGCAGCTGATGGGTGATTCGGGGGGGCGAAACACATTTTGACGCCGGCAGCCCGAATTTGGTTCGCTTTGATTTCTGTTGCGGCCCAGCTTCTTGCCCCGTTGCCTCGCTGCGCTTGTGCCACAGCGGGGCGCCGAGCATCGATTCCGATGCTAATTTGCACGCGTGTGGCTTATTCCGCAGCAAGCCTGGAAACAAACAAGTGGTTTTGCTTTTGGAGTGGATGCGAACGTCGTCTTGTGCCGGAGAGTGCTCGCAGACGGCTGGCGAGTCACAGGGAAGTGCGAGCACTGACGAAGACGCGATCGTGGCCACATATTGACGGACTAGTTACACGGAGTTAACCTTACTGCGACAGCCAGCGGATTTGCACATTTTTGGGACCAGCCGCGGACGCATCGTTTGTGCAGCAGCGAATGGAGGTGGCACGCGCGCTACATCTTCGTTGAGTCGTCGGGGCAGGGCTGCGTTGCGGACCATTGCGTCTATTTGGGGCGGCTTGAAAGGCGCAAATGATTGATTACAGAGCCGTTTGGGGGCAATCCTGACATTCCAAACATACGCAAAGCTGGCTGCCCGAGAGCAAGGCGACGCTCGACGACCAGCATTCGCCACAAGATATCATCACCATGCTCCATTGATCGACGAGATTCCGAAGGTGTGCTTCCTCATTTGCCCCATCTTATTGCGACGGTGGTGGGAGCAGCTCGACGGAGGCGCTGGGGAAACGAAGCAGAAACTATACCACAAGCGCGAGGCTTCTGATTTCTTCAAAGCGCGAAACGCGGGGAGCATGACGCACACGTTCGGAAAGATATGTCCAATCATATATGGAAAGCTTTCCGGGCGGAATGTCGCCAGCGACATGACCCGGAAGTGCGCGACGTTGCCGAGCGAGGGCCCCGCTTCCGGGACCCACAGCGAGCTCAACAAAGACATTCCAGAATGGGGATCGTCGCCGAGGTGCGCACATGGTCAGGACGTCGTCTTCGACAGCGGGGGCGGTGCCAAGGGTTTTATTCCAATCCTACGAGGACTTGCGTTAAGAATGGGAACCAGGCGCAGTCGACAAAGCCTGCGTGACGGACGACACCAGAGGCCACGGCAGAGGAACTCACTGCAACTGTCTGGCGCATGAGACATGGGATAACAGGAGGCGACGACGGTCTTGTATCAGAGCTGTTGCGCACTGGACATGCAAGTCTTGGCGGCGCGGTCGCGGATGTCACTGAAGCGCGCGGTGCTGCCTTTGATAGAACCTCCGGAAAACAGGACTCGACCAACACCCCACAAAATGCAAGGCCCAAATTGATAGTTCGCATGGGATGCGGCGCGCGGGCGTGGAGATAGACCCCGACTTCTCCTTGCACGCGCTTGCGGCGGGCGATCTTTTGGAAGTGCTCGACGCCGTGGTGCCCCTGGGCTGCCTGAACAACGCCAGAAATCAACACCAAATCTCTGTGGGATGGCGTATGTTCGGGGCCATGTAAAGGCTGCTGTTGAAAACGGAGGTATCTGTCTCGCGCCAGCTTTGATTGTTTGTCGTGTCTATTGGAAACACTACATATTGTTCGAGTGTATGCACCCCTCCAGGTTGCAGAGTTACGTGTTTTGCTATCTGGTCAGAACAAGGGGGCACGCCGCGTGATCGTTTTTCAACGCAGGCCAGGCGAGCAATAGCATGAGTGGATCTCAACAGCCACAAGGAAGGCGTGGACACAGGCGCATGGCGTGGGAGTGCGCGAGCGGACAAAGGCACGCGTGATGTGGGAGGACACTTCACGGCGCTTCTGCGTGACAGAGGAGCGTCGTAGTTGGATGGGTTCGCTGCTGACCAGGCCTTCTGTATCAGCTTGGACAGGCAGTAAGCGGAGTGGTATTGAGCGGTAGCACCGCAAGCGCGCCCGCCCTCTGGGACGCCTCCCTGAGTTGCGCCCCGGCCTCCCAGCCACTCAGCCCCCTCCTGTTTTTCCTCCCGTTCCCCTGCTCCCCCTTCCAGGGAGAGGAGGAGGCCCAACCCGCACATCGAGTGGACGTGTATTTGGCGACGGGTGTTGCTTCCCCCTGGCCCCCCACAGCGTCGTTTTCGTGTTCGTCGTCGTCTTTTCCGTCGTCCTCTTGGTCGTCGTCGTCCTCCTCGTCGTATGAATTGCTACCGGCGCTAACGCACGTTGCGAGGATCAGGAGGCAAGAAGGACGACAAGAAGAGGAGGATGAGGAGGAGGAGGAGTCCTTGTTGTCTGTTTGTTTCCTTCGCGAGCGTTGCCGCCCCCTCTCCTCAACCTCGTCGTCGTCATCGTCGTCGTCGTCAACGCCGTCGTCGTCCGGCCAGAATCTGTTCGACCTTGTCACCGAACCCTTCCCGTGGTTCGCCTTGGCCCGCCCCCCCCCCCGCCCCAGCCACGCCGGGACGCGGCGGCGAGAAACCTGGGAGATTCCCACAGACATCTCAGCTCTCCCCGAGGCTAGGATCCACTAATGGTGTTTTTTCATGCTCTTTTCAGTGTTTTTTTTTTTTTGGTTGGTTCGTTTTTGCGGCGCGCGCCGGGCGCGAGCGTGGATCGTTGCTGTTCATTGTCGTTTTGTCGCATTTTGTATTTGTGTTTGTTCTCCTCTTTGTCGACGGGGGTTGCTGAATCGCGTGCGCGCGCGAGCCTGTGGCCGCGCGCGTCGTTCGAATGGTTCGCGGCCCTTGCGGTTGCGCGAGGCGGGGGCAGTGCGTGCCCGATGGCAAGCGCGTTGAATTTTGTTGAACGTGTGGGCTGTATTTTTGCTTGCCTTGAAAGCGGCGACGTGCGCGGAGGCGCGCGCGCGCGCGCGTCGCGCGTATGGATTTTGCCAGACAACCGAGGTCGCGCGCATCATCGTAGCGGGCCGTTTTTGCATCGCAAATGCCGCCCTTCCGTGGCGAGTTTGAGCAGAACGGGCAATTCATTGCATGCGCTCTTGTTGCGAATGCGCGGGGTCGCGTGGCGCATTGCGCGTAGTGGCTCCGCTTTTGCCCAGCGCGCGCTTGCGCCACTTCGGCGTCGCGTGCCCCGTTGGCGCCGCGGCAGAGATCTGCCGCGCCACCTTCGCTTTGCGTTTGGGGCGCTGGCGTTACCTGCGTTGAACAGCACGCGAGGGGCGTAGTTGTCGCTTGACATTGCCACCATCGCACAGATGGCGATGCATGCGAGTACCGCGACGCTTACATTCCACGCTGGGCCTCGCGTTTTGTGCTTGCTCTGGTCTCCACGCGTTGGTTTTTCATTCCTTTTGACATCATGGCCGCTTCGCGTGCGGCTGTCTTCTAGTGAAAAATATCATCTATCATTATGTACTTCGCCATTCTCCTCCGTCCTCTTTTTCCACTCCTCCCGTTGCATCTTGCAACTGGCCTCGAGCTGCTCGCGGGGACAACGGGGCGCGGGTCCGTGGGGAAATTGCATATTCGCACCTTTGCCGCTCATCACTGATCCCGCCAGTTTTCTTTGAACCTTGAAGCACCTCGCGACACAGGCCCTCTGGGGGCCAAGGGCTTTCGCAGGAGCGCCGGAAACAGCCACGAGAGCTAGAGGGGCAAGTCGTGACGGCCCGGAGTTCTCGACCCCATCCGCGATTGGTTCGTGGGGCGGACGGCGTGCTCGCAAAGCGACGGCAATATAGACACATCAAGAAGATAATTACTACGTGTCGTCGCGGCACACCGGGTCGCAAGATTTCGAGTCCGACGGGGGCGTGAGTGAGAGATCTGCCGGCAAGCGTTGCGCCCCAGAATTTCGAGTCCAACGGGGGCGCGGTTGAGAGACATCCACCAGCGGGCTCTGATTCGTACAGTTTCGAATATGGCAGGAGCGTGCATGAGAGATTTGCGTTTCATGCGTCGCCCTTTCTCTTCCCGTTCTTCCGCCACCCCATTCCCTCTCTCTCGTTTGTTTTTCCTCTTCTTTGTAACGCCTCCTCATGTTCTGCTTCCATCCTCGCGCACTCCCCCCCCCCTCCCCCCGTCCTTGCCACCCTCCCCTCAGCGGCCCCAGAGATCGACGTCCTCATTTCCCATGGAGGTTGCGCACCCACCATTTCACGCGCTTTGGCCCTGCGATTTCTTTTCCAACGGCCGCAGTTCGAGACAACCTTCTCTTGCGTGGCGAGACTCTCATCCGCTTCCCCGTCGGGCTCCAGGGCTCCTGCCGAAAGGCTTGACGATGGATCTCTCGGCCGCGTTCCGGTCGGACTCCAAATTATGCTGTGCAATGCTTGTCGGCGGATCTCTCAGCCACGCCCCCATCGGACTCGAAATTCCGTGGTCCGGCTCGCAGCCGTGGGGACAAGACGAAAACCCAGTATGTGAAATTATCTTCCTCTTCCTCCTCGGTTTCGTTTATGTGTTGGCCCACGGAGCTCAACAAGTGCCCGTTGCGTTTTTGGCCTGTTTGGCACACTTGGCGCACGTGGTCTTCCTGGCGCACGCGACGCGCTCAGCGCACTGGGCATTTGGCGCAATTGGCCCGCGAGGCGCACCTGGACCACCTGGCACACTTGGTGCACGCGGCAGGCGTGGTGCACCTGGCGCGCGTGGTGGCCTGGCACACTGGGCGCCCCCAGGCGCACTTGGCGCATTTTTCGGTTCTGGCGCGCGTGGCTGACCTGATTCGTTGGGCAAACGAGCCGCGGGTTGCGAGCCTGGCGCGCGTGGCGCACATGGCCACGCGGCACACCTGGCAGGCGCACTTCCCGATCGCACAATGCTGACCCAGGCAGGATCAACTTAGCGTACTTTGCACGGTGGCTCGCACCGACACGGTCGTATATAGTGGGTATCCTGGGGGGCAGGTCGTGGGCACTGCCGTGGCGCGTCTAGGAGGTTATGTTGCTGGTCGAATGCGGTGCCGCTTAGTCTTGGGACAGTTCTAAGAGATAGTATGGTGGGTTCGATTTCCACGAGTCCGCGGCCCCTCAGGATCCAGCCACAGTGGAGTTGTCTCTCAAAAGGGCGCTGGCATCAGGAGCCTATTTGCGATTATGTCTGGGGATGCGCCATGCGCAGGGCTGCGTGTCAAAAGTATTCGGCCGTCATTTTGATATTTCGATCAACCTTGACGGACCTTGACGTCAACCTTGACGGTTAGCGAGCCAACGTTTTAGTATTTCGCTAGGTGTAGACAGTGAAACATGACACACACGAGAATATAGGAGGATGACATTGGGAGCCAGGGAAACCATGAAAAATCAGAAACCCATGTGCGCAAAACCACAATAACCTAGATTTGCCGCTGGCATCCCGCATGCAATCGCGAAAGCGCACTCACTGAGCATTACCAGAAAGACCAGGCAATCAGTTTAAACAACAGAAACCATTGGTTTTTTTTTCCAAGAAAAATGAAAATCAAACGAAGCCAACGAGAAGAACAGGAAGATCATGATCGGAGACAGCTATTCTATACACAACTTTTTACGCCGACTGGCGTGGACAGGGCTGGTGGTAATGGTGGTGGAAGTGGTGTTGGTGTTGTTGTTGTTGTTGTTGTTGTTGTTGTTGTCGTTGGTGGTGGTGGTGGTGGTGGTTGCGTGTGTGTGTGTGTGTGTGTCTGTGTGTCTGTGTGTGTGTGTGTGCGTGGTGGTGGTGGTGGTGTCTCTTGGGTCGTCTTGGGAGTCTCTTGGGCCGTCTTGTGGCCCTCTGGCGTCGTTTTGGGGCCCTCTTGGACACATGTTCGGCCATCTTGCGGCGTCCTTGGGGGCCTCGTGGGCCGCCTTGGCGCGTCGGGAAGCTGGGGGGGCGGGGGGGCAACCCACCGTACCATAACATTACTAGTAGATCGTATCTTGGCGCGCCCTACCAGGATGGAGCCCGCGAGAGTTTGTTTCCAGATTCCCTGGGGGAATCTGGTAACAAGCTCTTGTGGGCTGGATGGCCATTTGTGAAAAACCGCATCGTGTTTTCCCAAAACGTCCTTATAGTTTGACTTGACTTGCTCCCCGAAGAAATGCTGGCCCTCGCTTTCTCGCACTTCTGGTCCCGAAATCCAGATCTTCTTAGAGGGGGGGACTGGTCCTGGTCACAAACTCTTTTTGGGGTAATCTTGTTACAAACTCGTCTGAGGGGTCGGGTCGTCCTGCGTCCGTTTCGGGTTCGCCCCGTGATTGCCCTCAAGAGAGGGGGGGCGGGGGGGCGGGATGGGGGGTGGCGCGGCGGAAGGGGTAGGCAGGGGCACGTGGAGGAGGCGCACCACGGGGGCACCTCCAGCACGCCGGGCACAAAATCGCACCGACGCGCATAAACACGTGGAGCCACCTATGTGATTTGCACGCGACGTCTGCATGTTTTTGGTGTGTTGGCGGTGCTCGTTTCGCAGGTTAGCGCGGGGGAATTTGTTTTCAATTCCTTTTAAGGAAATTAACGTTTTCCCCCCAAGCCAGCCTGCAAAAGAAGCCCCGCCAGCACACCTGAATCATGAGGCACATCATGGGGGAGAGGACATAAAGTATGGGGGGTGGAATTGCGGTGGCAATTGGGGGGCGGATAGAGATGAGGAGGAAGGGGTCTCGTCGCCATGCCCGCCGCGGGCTGAGTCCGAACCCGAGCCCGAGCCCGAGCCAGAACAGTGACTTCAGGGATTTAGGGGGACACGGAGGGCAAGCAGGGGGGAGCAAGGGGAGGAGAAGGAGCAGGCGGAGGAGGAGGAGAGGGAGGCGAGCGATGACCGTTTATCTTAGGAGTCCGAAGTCTAGCCGCAGCTAGGGGCCAGGGCCATCGAGGCGCAGCGTGGGCGTGGGGTGCTGCAGCCTGCTTCACAAGAAACGCAGCGGCGCCGGGGAGGGATGAAGAAGAGGAGGGGGAGGAACAGGAGCAGGAGGAGAAGGAGAGGAGGGAGGAAATGGGGAGGAGGAGGAGGAGGACCTCGGACCCAGTAGCCCTACAGACAGCAACCAGGCGGTCGCAGTGAGTCCTCTTAGGCAGTCACGCCTTGAGCGTGCCCCCGTAGCCATTGGGCTTCAGCATGGATGTTTCTTTGTGGGCTCAGCTTAAGCGCAAGAGCTTAGTTCAGCGATTATCTGATGGTGGCGACCCGCCATTGTTTTCCAGAGATGCCTTGCTCAAGTGCGTGCAACAATTATCGGCTCCTGGCTGTCCGCGGTGGTTTGCCACGAATCCTGATCGCATATTGGAGTATGAGTGCGTAGCACAGCTGTGGGTGAGCGGCTCTAGGACAGGGTATTCTGAGAGCGTGCTTGAACGTGTCATGGACATCGCTGGAATCGTGCACGCTGCCGCTCGCCCGCCAGCCCCCTCGAAGAATCAGAAACACAGACGGAAGCGAGGTCAACCGAAGAAGTACGCCAAAAAGGAAGCCAGAGACGAGATCACTCGATCAGTTGTGCTTAATCGCAGGGCCTTGACACGAGCACGTGAGAAAATAGCAGAGCTCAAGGATCTTGTCAAGAATTTGAAAGGCAGAATTTCAGAGTTGACTGGTCGATCGGGGCATTTCATCAGCCCGCCCGAAGGTATGGATTTGGCTCTGCGTGCTGCGATGAGCAACCAGTCTGCAAACAGCATCGGCATGGGGCTGAAAATGGATTTAGCCAGCAAGACTTGCATTCGTTGGGAACTTCGCTGCCATGCCAGTTTGATTGCTTGTGTTCGGGGCTGCTATAAGATACTCCAGGACGTCAATTACTCAGGCCCAGAGGCGTCACTGTGCGCCCACGTCGTGTCCTGTGATGCCACGAACGCACTCGTGTGGCAGAACACAAAGCTTCACAATCTCAAAGTTCACAGCTTCTACCCGTTGCACGATTTGGCCGACAGTACGTTTCAGGAAGTGTGCGACGGCATGGAGTGCGCAGCCATGGTAGCTGACATGAGACCGATGGTGAATGGAACGTCCGCCGAGCACCTGCACGGCACGATTCTCTCTCAACTGAGTTCAGTTGGGGCACCTACATGGAAGGATGATGCTCCGCCGAAGAGGGCGAACCACCTAGAAATTTGGATCATGAACTCGGACGCCGGTGGAGACATCGCAAAGTGTCGGAAGTGCGTGCAAGCAGAGGTTGCTGCAGACCCAGGAAAAGTATTCATTGGAGTGGATTGTATGATGCACCAATACCACTTGATGGTCCGCAGCGACTTGGGTGTGATAGAGCACGCCGCCATTGAAGTATTCGGTCTTGACCCTGGGTATTGGAGCCGCTTGGCAAGCATCATGGTCTTGTGGCGGGACAAGGCTCGCAGCGTACACTCGGAACTTGTAGGTTTGCATGCTGGCAGCGCCATGGCGTCAGCAAAGCTACCGCCGCGAGCTCTGGTTGGCCGCTGGGGGTCTGTGAGCGCATGCGAGGAGTATATTCTGGCATGTGATGAGACGGCTGTCAGAGAAGCACTTCGTCGAATTTGTGAAGCATCAGCCCCTCACAAGGCGAAGCGCAAGAAAGACGCCATCGATCAGGCGGCCGAGGATTCAGCCAAGGCTTTCACTGAGAAGATGAGCAAGGCCAGAGCCAGCGTGCTGACAAGCTGTGCCAGCGACGCCATGTGGGCATTGATAAGGATTGCGCTGACAGCTCGGCAACCTCTGGACCACCTCTATCATTGGTTGATGAAAAAAGGCAATGCGTTCCATGCTAAGGTTCTGAACTGGACTTCTTTTGGTGACGTTGAACGCGCAGCCGTTTGTGAGCTCGTTTGTGGTAAAGCAGAAGAGATCAACACCGAGCTTGATGAATTGCTCTGCTTTGCTCGATTCAGACCGATTCTGGCCGATGCGTCTGGGCGCGACGCGCAGCTTCGCTTGGCGTGCTATGTATCTGCAGTGATCAACAACATCTCTTCGTTTCGGCACAGATTCTTGTGGCAATCCCAATCATATCCGCGACGGCTGTTCCTTCTCATCAAAGACCCACCACATGAGAAGAGCACGTTGAGAGCAAACGAGGCAGCAACGTTGCTGGACGTCACAGCCGATGATTTGGAACTCAACACGGCTAAGATTCGGCGAGCGCTTCTTCCGAGTATTACTGCTGCAGCGAGCGACGGCACGCTCAGCAAAGAAGCTTTCAATTTTCTGAGTGTACTCGCTGTGCTGATGACTGGGGACACGCAGGAGATCGAGGGGCTGAACAACGTATGCAAGGCTGTGGTGCGGAGTGGACCCAAAGCTGGCTTGAGCTTGGTTGCAGCTCGGTCAATTTTGCGCAAGTTGCTTGGCTTAGGCCGCAAAGATGCCAAGAGGAAATGGGCTAGCGTGGCAAATCGTTTCGAGGAGCTGAAGGCTGCCGCGGTCGAGTTCTATCCAGATGTACAAGCAGTGCTTGCAGACCCTGAACGCTTCGCGGCCGCGCCGCCAGTGGCATTCACAGCTCCGCCCGTGCCCGCGCGCCTCTTGACAGAATACAGGAGGACAAGCAATGTGGGCCGGAGAGCCAAGGCATGGAGCTTGGCACTTTACCGAGCAGTTGGCAAATCGAGAACAGCAACGTATTGTTTGTATGTGGCTGATTCGAAGGATTGCATTCCGACTAACGTGTACTTGAACGCTGGTACTCTAGGCCTCCTAGATGGGGTCGGAGTAGATGGGGTCGGTAGATCGCGATCGCGCCGCATCGCCGATGCATCGACGATGTGGCTCGACGTGGAGCCCGATTTTGTCCACGCCGACTTCGCCGGTGCATCGCCCACGTCGACGATGCATCGCACGTGCATCGCCCATGCATCGCCGATGCATCGCCAACGTATCGCAAACGCTGCGCGATCCTCCGACCCCATCCACTCGGGCCCCATCTAGGATGCCTCTAGGTACTCATGGCTGTCTTGGTTTCCTCGCGCACTGCAGGGTATATAGTGGAGTGGCAATGCAAGATCCAAGCATGAGACTTCAACGACCTGTCCAAATTACAAACGCAGAAGATTTTTTTGAGACGTGTTCAGACTTGGGCGATGAGTTCCATGTGTTCAAATGCGAGATCGACTGGTCAACCGACCCTGATCAATTCGGTAGGGGTGCTCTGCTTCTGGCCACTGCAGAACATATATTTACTTTGAGCGACCCGCCTCCACCGAAGAAAACAACAGTTGACGTATCAACATCTCCACTTGAAGAGTTGCTTGATCTCGATCCGTTTGATCTCACTGAGGAGCAGTTCGAGCAGTTCAAGGCTCGGCTTGAACTCGAGGAGGATGGCTATGAGCTTCGCGCAGAGGATCCCGGAGACTGCGAGGAGACTCAGGAGACTGAGTCAATTGTCAAAGTCGCCAAGCACCTCAGCCAATCCGACTTGCCGAAGGATGATGAGCTCGCATTCGCAGCTGCATCAGGTGATACTGAAGATTTAATGGTTTCTTGTTTGTTGTCGGCGACGCATGGGCTTCCTCATGGCGAAGACCTGGGCGCCATTAGTGAATGCGCTTGGGAGCCAGCTTTAGAGCAATGGCTCTCTGAATCTCTTCAGGGGGACGCGGTGCTTCTTGAGCGCGCCACTGCAATGGCCAACTGCTCGGAGCTGCTGGATCAGCATGGCAACTGTGCCATGGTTGTGACCAGCGACCGCATATGTAATTTAGTGCACTGGGTTGACGCCTCCAAAAGAAGGGGGCGTAGAGTGCGGCTGGATACGAAGAAGCGCCTAATCTATTCGATCCCATCTTCCGTCGCAGTTGAATGTTTCGAGCACCAGCCCATGGTCCATCCTAACGTAGGGGTTAGGATGATGAAAGTGAAGCAAGGCGACCGCCCGTCATTGAGTTTCAACATGGCGCGTCTCAAGTGGACGTGGCAGCGTATGCTCGAAGGAGATGCGCTCAAGCCTGTCGGCGAGTGCGCCCTCTGCAAGGCCAGCGTCCTCGGCAGCGCAGATGCTATGTGCTGCCCCCTGTCCGACGGGGCGCCGAGGGGTACGGAGGAACGGGGAGGGGCTTCTCAGAAGGAGAGCTTCAAGGTCCAAGGAAAGACCTATCCTTCTAAGAAGCCCTCTTCTGTCCACTGACCTCCTTGGCGCCCCGTCGACTCGTGCTCTTTAACGTTTCATGCCCAGTGCTCAGACAAACTCTGTTCCTGGGTGGCCTCGAGCCGTTTGCTTGAGCGCAAAATCAAACATGATAATGCCAAGTGGAACCCAGGAGCCTGGCCGAAGCCAAGCGGCGACTGCACGTTTCAAGACCTGCTGTGCAACATGTGCTTTTCAGTAGCGAAGCTTGCGTAAAACGTGAAGGCTCCCTTGAGGCCCTTGAGGCCCCTCAAGTATATGAGGTCGTTCTTTTCTCTTGTGAGTTATTGTGGGTCTTTCCTGATGTGGCGCCCTTAAGCGGATGTGCCAGGAACCCCCATTGGGCAAACCCATTCTGGGAACGCGTGCTCCAAGCTGTAACATGTAACTTAGACGCTCTGCTCTGGGGCGCAAGCAGTACGGCGGTGTGACGAGGAAGAGGATGACGGTGATAAATGTTATGAGCGTTGTGATTCGACATTGTGTGAGCGGAGAGTCGTTCGAACAGGTAATGGTTGAGCCAATTCTGACATCAATAACATTAACTCTGGACATAAGGCTCAACTATGGCTCATCCGGCACTCTGTCAAGGCTCAGCTCCGAGCTCCGACATGCCCGCCCCCAGAGCCCCTGCCAAGGCTCAGCTCCGACAGACCATCCCCAGAGCCTTTGTCAAGGCTGACAGACCACCTCCCACAGAGCCTATGTCAAGGCTCAGCTCCGACAGACCACCCCCCCATGACATCTGTCAAGGCTCAGCCCCGACAGACCACCCCCCAGAGCCTCCGTCAAGACTCAGCTCCGACAGAACCCCTCCAGAGCCTCTGTCAAGGCTCAGCTCCGACAGACCCCCCCCCCCAGGCCTTTGTCAAGGCTCAGCTCTGACATACCCCCCCCCCCCCAAGAGCCTCTGTCAAGGCTCAGCTCCGACAGACCACCCCTCTTAGGCCTCTGTCAAGGCTCAGCTCCGACATGCCTCCCCCCCAGAGCATATGTCAAGGCTCAGCTCCGACATGCCCCCCTCTGTCAAGGCTCAGCTCCGACAGACCCCCCCTCCCAGAGCCTCTGTCGAGGCTCAGCTCCGACAGACCCCCCCCAGAGCCTCTGTCAAGGCTCAGCTCCGACAGACCACCCCCCCAGAGCCTCTGTCAAGGCTCAGCCCGACAGACCCCCCCCCCAGAGCCTCTGTCAAGGCTCAGCTCCGACAGACCCCCCCCCCAGAGCCTCTGTCAATGCTCAGCTCCGACAGCCCACACCCCCCAGAGCCTCTGTCAAGGCTCAGCTGACAGACCCCCCCAGAGCTCTGTCAAGGCTCAGCTCCGACAGACCCCCCCCCCAGAGCCTCTGTCAAGGCTCAGCTCCGACAGACCACCCCCCCTCTGTCAGACAGACCCACCCCCCAGAGCCTCTGTCAAGGCTCAGCTCCGACAGACCACCCCCCCTCCCAGAGCCTCTGTCAAGGCTCAGCTCCGACAGCCCCCCCCCAGAGCCTCTGTCAAGGCTCAGCTCCGACAGCCCACCCCACCAGAGCCTCTGCCAAGGCTCAGCTCCGACATACCACCTCCCCCAGAGCATGCTCTCCATCTCCGTGGCCATCTGTGCTCATGCTGAAGTGTTGCGCTCATGTCAGGAACGCCTGGCAGGCCAGTTGTAGAATCATTGGAGCAATGCATCAATTGGTTTGACGATTGTGTTGGGCGCTATGGCGGTAGCAACTGGCTGGAACGATTTGCACAGCAGCTGGCTGGCATTCAATTGTCTAGCTCCTTTTCAGGTGTTGGAGCTGGAGATATAGCAATGGAGATGCTAATCGAGGGCGTGCGTCGCCACATGTCGTCGTCATGCGGGGGGTGTGCCACCATTGCCAGCCCGCATCACAGAAACTTGTTCTGCGTGGAATTTGATCGTGAATGCCAAATGGAACTTCAACTGCTGCCAACGCCGCCAGAACATTTGTTCGGGGATATCCTAGACTTTGTGAATCCTCGCTGCAGGTCTCACTTCAGACAGAATTGCACTCGCTTTTCATATGAGCAACTACAAGGTTTCATTAATAAGGGCAACTTCGTCAAGCCTACAGCCCCTTGCGTTCTTCACGGCGGGTGCGAGTGTGATGCGCGCAGAGCAGATATTCACATAGCTGGCCCGCCTTGCGTAGATTTCTCGTCCATGTCTTCTGATACTAAAGCACTTCAGGGCCCGCAGCTTTCATGTCTAATGATATGGATAGCACTGCGCATGGCAATCATGGAGCCGTTTATCTTACACGAGAACGTGGCTGGCGTCGACAATGAACCCATCCGCCCTTTGATCGATGTACTTAGTAGTGTTTATATTATACAGACATGCGTATTTGACAGTGCCAATCTAGGTCATGCTGCCCATCGCACTCGAAGACTGTCGTGGCTGATACACAAACAATACGTCGTGGTTGAACCATCTTGCCCTTGGCCTGATTCAATTGAGCGTTTCTTTCGTGATCTCGCTGGTAATTTTACGTACCATGAGTATATGATTGCAGACGAGGGCCTGGTTGATGCTGAGGTTCAGTGGTGCGAGGCTCGGCATAAGACTTCAGCACAGGAAAGGGAGCAGCGCATCGCTGACCTTTTGGCCAAGCATCCAGATCGCCCAATTGGATTGTCTCAGAACAAATGGTTCAGGGCTTTGTTACACACAGAACAAGAACGCTTGCTTAACTACTGGCAGGAGATGTCTGGTTTTAGCTCTCACACATGCGCGTGCGGTGTCGGGCAGAATGCGCACAGGGCCTACTGGAACAGAGGCTCCAAAGAGCTCATGTGCATCATTCGCAACAGCCACATCATTTGGGACTTTGGCCACCAGCGGTGGCTAACGGCGCACGAAATCCTGCTTGCTCAATCTTTTCCAGTGTTGTGCACGGGTCAGGTGGTCTGTTCATTCTGTCGGCCACGCCCGGCGCACTGGCCAGCCCGCGATCGGACGGTCATGTCGCAGCAAGCTGGCAATTCTATGAATATCAACGCGATTGGCGTTGCACTTTGGTGGGTGCTGTCTGAGTTCTCGGTTCGTACAGGCGCGCATGCAGCGGCTAGCTCAGCAAATGCAATACTGTCAAAGGCATCCGAATGGAAGCTGTCGTGAGGTGCTCGAACCTTGATCGTTGAGCCACTAGAGCGGGATCAAGGAAGGAAGGAAGGAAGGAGCAGAGGTGCAGTAGTGGAAGAAGGTGATAGAGGATGTGGAAGGGAGGGAGGAGGAGGTGAGGAGGAGAGGAGGAGAGGTGAAATTACTGGTCATCCGTATGTCTTCTGCCCCCAATGGAGCTGGCGGCCTCTGAGAGAACCCTTGAAAGCGCCAGAGGACCCCAAGAAGGCCCATGAGCCCCTCGTAGGACAGCTGAGGGCCAAGACAACGCCAAGACAAATAGAGACCGAAATAATGCGTGGCGGAGGGGGCCAAACTCATCACCCCCCCCCCCCCCTTTGAAGCCCCTGCCCCCCTCCAGCCCTTCCTCCTTCCTCCTCCGTTTTATGCAGCCGTTTTGGCTTCAAGGCTTTGCCTTTCCTGTATTTGATTTTCTTTTCGACTTTTCGCTTCCTTGCAAGGCTGATTCAGATTCGGCATCGCAGAGAGTCTCGGAGATGAGCGGCGCAGGTGACGTTGATCAGACATCGGAGTCAGCGCCGGCGGTTGGCGACGACTTCATGAAGAACATGGACTCCATCAAGCTCCGCTACCCAGGACTGGAGGGACTGCTGCTCTACAAGAAGGTGGTGGAGCACTGGCACAACCCTAGCGTGCGACGCCTCGCTTTCTTCGACTCCCGCGGGAAGAAGCTCTTGCATCGCCACCCTCTGAACAAATTCCGCGGCCAGCCTTCGATCGTCGACAACTACAAGGACGGTATCCTGCGCTTCGGTCTCCAGCCGCACTGCCGCGGCAATTCCATAGCGATCCCCAGGACTCCGTCGGCCGCAGGAGCCAGCGACGACAAGGCCGATCAGAGCTATTGGCTTATTGGGCATGCGACCCTTGCCGAGGCTGTGTACAAAGCGGTGGAGGCGGACAAGTCAAATCCTCAAGTGATTGCAACGTTAGAGCAAGGCCTACCTGATCCTCTTATATTGTCGGTGCGTACGCCAAATGATATTCTCACCTGGATCAAGGAAGAACACAACCGCTTTCACAAGGGCATCGGCATGACGATCACTGAGTATTTGGAAAAATCTCTCGAAGCGCAGAGCAGCTGGAATGCCGAACTCAAGCGGCTTGAGAAGAAGTCTCGAGATTTCCCAACAACTGGCCCGAAGACGTACGCGAAGACCATGGAGAAACACATCCTGCATCACTTCGAGGCGTTTACGAAGTTCGGACACTACGTTCACACAGTTGCATTCGTGAACGGCATGAAGGACAACACTAGGAAGCTCTACGACGATTTCGTCCAGCGACTCACTGATAAAGCAGACTTCATGCATCCGCAGCTCAGCAACCCAATCATGACAAACAACATGCACAAGCTGTTCATCGCGATCGCCGCGGACATGTTCGTCAACATCTACCCCAAGGAGATGATCGATCGCGTGCTGCTGTCTGCCCTGACGCTCTGCTACCCCCAGGCCACCGAGTTGGCTTCTACCGGGCAAGCTTCTCAACGATCCTTTTGGCTGGAGGACTTCATCGGGGGGAGGGTCAAGGGTCTCAAGGCTCCTATGGGAACGTCCAGCGTGCACCAACTGTTGCAGAAGAAAGGTCGCATCCGCTCTCTCGCCAACTTGGGCGCGACGCTCGCAGACGAGAAGGCGGCGACCGACCCCGACGCCATCGCCAGAGCAAAAGAGGTGGCAGCAGCAGCGGTTGGCAAGAAGGGCACCAAGCGCAAAGTCGGTCTCGCGACTGGTGAGGTTGAGAAGAAAGAGGCCCCACACGAGAAGCAGGCCCGCATTCAGGCTGAGAAGAAGGCCAAGAAGGAACTCAAACAACTTGAGAGGGATGAGAATACCGAGATCGTGGGCGAGGCAATCGGAGATGGCAAGCAGGAGCGCCCGAGGGTTTGGCTGGATGACGTCATCGCTGCTTGCTTTGGCCCTCTTGTCAAGATCCACAATGACAACTGCAACTCGGGTGTGTTGGAGAAAGCGCTGGTCGCTTCCTTTGTCCTGTTGTGCAACAAGGAGGTCCATTACGCCGGCGTGACGTACAAGAAGTGGAGTGCGCTTCGCAAGGCGATTCGGGTAGAGGTTATCAGGGCGCATAAGCATCACATGGCCGACGCTGGCATCTTCCCAGCCAACGCTTCTGCCGAGGAGTTGTCGGACGCGCTGCTGTCCATGCTGGAGGAAGATAAGGAGGCTCTGGGAATGTGCAAACGAGCGCTGGCAGTAGTAAGGCCATCCACCTTAAATCTCAGCGGAGTTGACGGTCAACTCCGCTGAGATTTAAGGTCATCAATGCAGGTCAACTGTTGACCTGCATTGATGACAAACCACCTCCGCTGCGGCCCCTGGGGGTCTTTGGGTGAAAGATACTTCGGGGCTGTCCAAGGACGGCCCCATCAGATATGATTTTCCTTTCGGGAGGCGCCCTCGAGGCGCTGCGGGCCCCCCGCAAGAGTCTACTGCCAGCGTTTCGCTTGCATTTCCTGAAGATGCTAGTGACTCCTGTCGTGGAGTCGCCGCACTACACCAAGCTGTGCGGGATCATGGAGGACGTCGCGTCCATGGACGCCTTGGAGGCCTTCTTAAACGAGAATGACATGATGAAACCTGCGAAGTTCCATCCAGCCCTTGCGGCTTTGTCCAGATC
>CAUYUJ010002759.1:82500-86070 GCA_963575745.1 Prorocentrum cordatum
CGCGGTCGGTCCAGCGGCGCCCGCGTGTTTGCGCGTCCGCAGGAGATTTGCGGTCGTGGCTGCCGTCGCTGGCCGCGTGGCAGACGCGCCGTTGCAGATCCTCATGGAAGATGACCGATTGTGCCACAGGGTCGGCGACTGCGAGCGAGCGGTCGAGGACGCCATGCTCTGGATGGACGCGTTGCCCGAGTACGCCTGGCACCGGTTGGCCAGCGCTGTCGGGCCAGATGACACGGCGGAATCTGTTCGACACGCGTGCTGCCGATCTGGCCACATCCAGGGCGGGTACATGTGGCGGATGGCTTGGTCCCAGATGCACAGGCCTCCGTGGAGTTTTTTTTCTGAGCCAGATCCAGACGTAGCGCTCGCTCAGCTCCGCGCCCCTGGCGGTGCCGACCACCCGCAGCTTGCGCAGCTGCTCGCGCTGGACACCCTGCTCGGAGCATCCACTGCTACGTTGCACGACGCTCACCAGTTGGGCCGCCAGGTGCACTTCGCCACTGTGGGCGTTGAGCAGATGCACGGGATATCTGCCGCGATCCGACTCCAACATAGACGGCTGGGGCCAAACGTGATGCAGTGCCACACGTTCATCTCCCTTGTCTCGCAGCTCGTCGGCGCGCCTGCCGCTACGGCCGCCGACAGAACCGAGCTGCAACTTCAGAGTCAGATAGCCAGATTGCAGCGGAAGCGCCCGCAGAGGGGCAACTCAATTTCAGTATTGGTGCAGCGTGTCGTCGAGGAGTGTCGGTTAATGGCACCAGCGGGGCAGCCGTTCTCCCAGGCGGACATCCACTTCATCGTGCAATGCGTCGTGCCCGCGGAGTGGGGCAAGCACGGCCACGCCGAGAGGCAGGCTTTGCGCGAGGAAGCAAGGAGTCGCGCCGTCGAACGAGCGGCTGCCATTCAAGCCTGCGTTGCTGACCTGCAGGAACAGCTGTGCGCCCATCGGGAGGCTCGCGATGCGGACGCCGCGGTGCGCGGGGCCTTGTTCAGAAGCTCGAACTGCAGGTTGGGGCCGCGGGCGCTGGCGCTGGCCGAGCGGTTGTGGGAGGGTGTGTCCGACAGAAAGATCGGGGAGCTGCGAGCGACAGCGCTCGAGGACCCTGGGCCGGTCGACCCCCAGCTGATGGCGCGTTTGAGGGGGATGCCGCACGTCGATTATTGGGACGAGAGGCCCAGGCCCGCGTGGTTGAGATCTATTGCGCTGAACGGAGACATACTTTCGAACGCTTTGCTGGTTCTCGGCGACGGGTGCGACTCCATGGCGTACGCTTTTCTTTATGCCAAAAAAGACACGTACGAAGCAACGTTCCTGAAGGCCCGTAAAGTTGACGGTGCCCTAGAGTTCGGCGCCGACGCCTCGGCCCGACAAGGCCGCCACATGCAGCACCATTTCTGCGTCCCCTGCCCCCCGGAGTACGCCGCCGAGCGCGACGTCCCTGTTTCGGAGGACATGCGCGTGGCCTTGCACGCTTGTTTCCTCAGTGCAGGGAGCGTCGGCACCACGGTGCGCTTATTGAGCTGGGAAGCCGTCGAGAGCTCCCTGCCGCCAGCACCAGAGCGGAAGGGGCGGCAGCGGCGGATCGGCGCAGCGGCGAAGAGGAATTTATTATTGGAGCACCCTTGGTTGGAAGGTCATTTGCCCACCTTCGACTTCGCTGGCCGCCGCCCTGCGGCCGATCTCCCGCGGGGCGAGGCGCGCGGCGCCGCGGGCCCGCCGCCGCCGCTTCCCGAGCCGAGGGTTCTCTTGGACGGGGAGGGGCTGGAGGACCTCGCCGCCCGCCTGGAGCTCCGCAGGCGGGCTCTGGCGGAGGAGACTGGGGGCGCGGCCGAGGATTTCAAAGTTGCTCTCAGGGGCGGCAAATTTACCAGGGAGCACTACGGGGTCGACGCCGACGACGTGCGCGCTACATTTGCGAACCAGGAAGCTGAGCGCTTTGTTGTCAACTACCGGTTTCCAACGAAGAGCATGGATTTCCACATCGGGAACCTCACGGAGGCTAGGGCCCAGACGATGGCGGCTGAGTGGTGCAGGCGGATGCAATATTTCAAAGACCTCCAGGCAGGGGACGATGCGTTTCGCTTCACCCCCGACCACATAGCGGGCTACGTCGAGACAGACGCGTTCACGAACGAGATCTCCACTTGGCCGGCCGACGACAGACACGTCGTTCTGCAGTTGCGGAAGGTCCGGGCCGTAGCGCCCAGGAGGCTCGCATAGTGCGTCGGCCGTGTGTCCCCCTCAGCTTCGGCGGCGTTGCCCGCCGTCCGTGCCCGCCCGCCAGCGCGGCGCCCTTCCCGCAGACCAGGGTCCGCGGCCCAGGCGCCCAGAAAAAAAATGCCTGCCTTTGGCTTTTCCGCCGTTGCGCCGCGGGCCAGCTGGCCTCGGGGGGCGGGGGTGGTCGAGGCGCCCAAAGCTCTCGAGAGGGGGGGCCGGCGTGCGCGGGTGGGCGCACGTAGACAGAGGGGCCTTTCAGAGGATTACAGGAACCCAACCAGACAGCTCACAGGCATACAACACGCCACTGCTGCGCAGGCGCGGCTTCGCGGATAGCATTGCTTGCCGAGGGCTACGGCGGGGGCCCACACGTCCGCGAATTAGGCCGCGCGGCCGCGCGCTGGGCCACCCTTCTGAAGCAAGGCCCCAAGAGGGCCTTGCTTCTTGCGACCCCAACTTTGCATTGGGCCTCCCAATTTGCTTGCGTACCTCCTCTGCCCTCCCACTACTAGCAAATTTGACCCACATAGTGGGGGTGGCCCGGCGACGGGAGGGGACCCTCGCAATTTTCTATGCGTTTCAGAGCTTGGAAAGCAGCCACAAAATATGCCAGACAAATCTTGGGGCTTCCAGAGGGCCCCAAGAGGGCCCCAAGGGGGCCCCAACGGGGCCCCAGAGGTTCCAAAAAGTGTCCGTTAGGGCTCCCAGAGGCCCCGTCCAGCTGTCAAGACGGCCGCCTTCGTCCTTGACAGCGGCCAGGTCCCTTGTAGGGCCCTGTTGGGGCTTGGACGGGGCTCCCAGACGGAAACCAAAAAAGGCCCCCAGACGGTGTCCAAAGGGCCCCAAGACGGCTCCAAGAGGCCACTGAGAGGGCCCCAGCGGGGCCCTCTGGAGCTCCACACGCGGGGGCTGGTTGTCTGGAAGTCTCACAGGGCCTTCGGAGGGGCCCAAGAGGGCCCCCAGTGCGCTCCAAGAAAACCCCGACGCGGCTCCAGGCAAGATTTCGTGCCACGGATCCATTTTACCACAACGCACCGCTGCGTGGCAAGCGTACCTCTGGCGTCGCCTAGGGTGGAATGCCCTTGTGCCCCCCCCCAGTAGGCCCCAGGACGGCTGCAATCGCTGTGGGGCTTCTCGGAGTGAGGGGCCGAACGGTCTTACAGTGTTCCTGGGTGCGTGGCTGCAGTGGGGATCCGCGGTGAGGGTGATGTTTGTTGTTGTTGTTGTTGTTGTTGTTGTATTGGTTCTTGTCGTCGTCCCGGCATGTGGTTCGCGGCGCGGGTGGGTCGCGGCGCTGGCGGGTCGCGGCGCGGGTGGGTCGCGGGTGGTTTGTGGGGCCGATGGGTCGC